>JAPYZN010000552.1:0-53873 GCA_030522865.1 Psyttalia lounsburyi | reverse complement strand
AAAATGTTTCTTCACTATGTTTAATAAATCCACTCTTTCATTTTCAAATCTATTACACTGCCAGATGACGTGGTCGATGTCTTCTTCCGATTGTCCACACAACAGAAATTCTATAATCTCTGAATTTTTGTTAATAATTTATTTTCCAATGCGCATAGACTCAAAATGTTGTAAAATAATCGTTTTGAGACAGAAAAAAAAATTGAAATCCAGTTTTTTACGCCGGCGATGAGTTCCATTGCCCCATAACTCGCCTCCTCTGGAGGTAAAAAATAAAGGAGGGCAGCGCGTGACTCAACTAGGATCGCAGCATTGAGTGGCGAGGAAAGGGAAAATAAACTCCTGCCACAATCATTGCTGGGGGGTAGTAAAGAAAGTAGATATAAAATTCAACAGCCTCTCGTAAATCCATCGGGTGGAGGGTGAAATTGTTCTGCTCCATGTTTACACAGGACGACCTGTACCCAGCTGGTGATGAATGGCCCTCAGCAGTAGTTGTTTTTTTCCTCCTGTCTCAGGACACATCAGTCCCGAACTGAAGAAGTATTACTAAGTACGTCGTCAGAATGGCGGTTATCTGTGGGGAAAGTGAGTTAATTATTCATGAAAGACATTTAAAATACTATGAATAAAGGAATGAACGAGGAATTTCAGAAGAAAAGGATCTACGTGGAATATTTCATGAGATTTTCGCCTGAACTACTCGTCATCGACACCATTTGCTGTCCGAATAAACAAAATTAAAATGGTACTCCATCGAATTGGATAACAAATTAACTAATCTCAGGAGAATATGCTCGAAGATTCGTTTGCAATTCTTAACAATAAAAATAATAAGATAAATTATTAAAAAATGAAACTACTTCCCCAAATACGCCGACAAATTGAATAATTTGTGACAGATAATCTCAAGTCTTCCGCAACTTCCCCCAAAAATGAGGGGTAAAACTCCCAGGAATATCTTGGCCGACAATATTTTTTCACCTGTTATCCTTCACAAACCCCTAAATCTCTGCCCCCTCAAGCTTATCCCATAATCCGAGAGAGAAATTCGTTCGTATATACGAAAGCGATATTAGGATTTTCAGCAACAGCAAAAGCTCAATGACGAGGAATGTTCGTTCAAGCCTCTCACGTTTTATATATGCATAACCCGATGCAACCGCTCGTATTTTCAAATATTTTCGCATTTTTCTGATTATAATGTGCAATGAATTCCCCCCATTTTATCCCCCAGAAAATCGAGGGATTTTCAATCGTAAAAACCACCGCTGCCTGGCAATTCAAGAAAAATATTTTCACTTTGTATTTATATTTTTGCATAAAAAAATGACAAGACAAATAACTCGCCTCATTTTTTCGCGGAATATCCATACGAGAAAGATTATGGAATCCAATTTAGTTTTTTTATGGGGAGACAAGAATGAAGGGGGAATTTTTCTATTAAAATTTTAACCTGGAAATGTCTGAATGTCTATTTTAATATTTTCGGCGATTGCATTTCTCCCGTGAGAATGTGAATTTAGAATCTAATCTCATTTAAATAAATTAAAAATTAAATTAACCACCGAATACGCGAAAAATTAAATAATAAAAAAAATTATGTAATTGTGAAAATTTAATAGGAATTTATGTATTCGGTTGGTCCGTAAAAAACGAATGGAACAAGCGAAATACATTGAAAATAAAATAAATAAAATTAGAAGAAAAATATTAAATTGCTCACCGAACGTAGCAGAGGGAGATTAACATCGAAGCATCCAGCGGCGGAAAAAAGGAGTTTTCGACTTCGCAAATGCAGCGAAGTTTGCACAACCTGTGAACAATAAATCCCCAATGAAGTATCGACTTTTCCCATTAATTATTCTCATGAAAATATAATGAAAAAAAATTATAGTATCGATTACCGAGCGCCTGTCCCGCGTGTACAACCATCGCCTCCACGAGAGCATTATATAAGCCATCATACTAGCCTGCAATAGAATTCAATGAGTCAATAATAAACGAAAAATTAATAACTCTCGATATTAGCTCATCGAAAAATTCAGGAAATTCCGCTGTTGTTTATTTTGCCGTGCACGGGGACATTTAATGCGACCCTGGGGCTATCGATTCGTGCAATTTGTGAATAACGGAGAATTGAAATTCATGTTTATTAAGAAACTCGATAAACATGAAAAGCTTGGAAACAACATTTTTTTTTTAATTGTTTTTTCGGCTGATTTTGAGAGATTAATTATTCCCATATTTTGAGAATTGGTTTTGGCGAAGTTGAATGGAGGAATTTGTTCAATTCTCTCGCCCACAATTTCTCTTTGCGCGGAATAAATAAATTACAAATTGGAAATTAATAAATAAATGATTCTAATAGACTTTTAGTCCATAAACAAAATTAATTCTTGTGTAACAAAATATTCGAATCATTTTTTTTTCATTCGATGTGGAAAAAATGAATAGCCCGGAAAATTGTTGCTTATTTTTCAAAGAAAGTTAATTAATTATGTATGAGAAAGAAATGTATGTAAGAAAATTAAATAATACCCATTGGATACTTTAAAAAAATTGTTTTAAATTGAGTTAATTAAATTTTTTTTAAAGGAGAATTTTTTAAATACTTTTTCCCATTCCCCTAGACAACCAAAAACTCAAAAATACTCAAAAATACTCAAAAAAGAAAATAAAAACCCGTCGAGATAACAAAAAAAAGGAAAAACCACAAGAAAACATCGTTTCGCGTTGATTTCCCAAGAGCTGAATACTTCCGTTATTTCGCGAATGGTCGTTATGAAGTCGAGCAAATAAATCCCTGAATTTTTTGTTTCGTACAAACCTCAGTGGATGCATAATCGCAGGCATAATGAAGTAGAATTAATTGAGCAGTGAAGCTGGTTGTCCACGACAGGAGACATCCAATGAGTACCCAATTAATCTGGGCGGTGAGAATCCAATCGATAATAAAATAAAGATTGAAGACAAGATGAAAGCCCAAGTTTATGACCCAAGCCATGAGCGACCACGAGTACATGGACTCTAGTTTCTCACCCATTACCATCAGATTGTCATGGAGACGCTCGACAGTTGTGGCTTCGACAATTGGTACAATATTAATCCATCTCGGTTTAACCGGAATATTGTCCTTGGCTATTTGATTGAGCTGGTGGAAGCGATTCCCCAGCAGCAGGAGAACTCCGGAAAACTTGACTATTGAAGTGCCTGTGCCGATATAAGGCAGTAGGTAGGAGACGTTGTCCCACCAGCTCTGGCAGAAGGCATATATTCCCAGACCATGAATCAACAAATACACGACGAAACTCACGGCTAAAGTTGACCACACGAAAATCATTGTCCCCCGCTCGTTCCTACAATACCCCAATTCTCGAATTTTGTCGTCGTAGTCCTGAATTGAATTCCAAATTTTTGGAAATTTTCGCCGGTGGTAGAGGGCTATTAGAATATCCATCAGTGCCACGAGGAAATTGAAAATTGTCTGAAAAAAATGGTTTTTCAATAATTTATCGAACCAACTCAATTAGTCTCCTTTTTTTCCTGTCCTCGAGACAACAATTTTATAAACAAAATTTTACCGAGCACACGGAGAGAAATTCTGAGGAGAAATTATCAGTTCGTTTGGTTAAAATAAAAAGAGAGCAATTTCTGATGTTCTCCAAGTCTTGACGTTTTCATTTATTAATACAAATATTTGCGATTAGAAAATCTCAAGACCTTCCATGTTTCCCTGTTTTCCCCAGAGTTCATTAAAATTTGTTTACTATTCAACAATAAAAATTATCTGGAGGTGTAGAAAATTTTTGGTGAGAATTTTCAGTTTCACTGAGTGATTGAGTATTTTTTTAACTGGCCGAATGCAATACAATTGCCGAAAAAAATTTATTAATTAGTTAATTTGTACTCCTTTTAAATCAATACTATTACGTTTTCATTATTAACCTATTTACCACGAGCTATAAAATTTTAGCGAGCTATAAAATCCGGAAAGTGTCTCCCGATAAACAAAATAATGAATAATTAGCCAAAAAAATTTCTCTCCGCGTCGAAAATTCAGTGAAAAAAAACTGAAATGAATATTAATAAAATAAAATAAAAATCATAATTACCTCGCAATGATAATAATTAATTAATGAATTGTAATAATTATAATTACCTTGACAGTTTCAGTTTGTCCAAGCAAAGGACTCCCATGATTCACATGATAAAAAGCGTTGAGTACCCCATAAATAATCCACGAGTAAAGAACCAGCCAAATAACCGAGAATATCGCATTAACCCAGGAAGGGACGAGAATATCATCAGCAAATTCGTAAGGCGCAACTCCAAAAATCCTGAATACATAGACGAATGGACAGACTGCGTTGTAGAGTGGGGACTCTGAGCCCCGATAAATCACCTGTGATTTTTTGGATCTGTTGTCAGTCCCCAGCAGAATTCCCACCCTCCGTTTCTGCATCCTCAGGACAAAAAACAGACGATTCAGGTCTTCAGTTCCCCCCCACTTTCCACTCGATTTCAGTCCCAAAATAATTATAATTTTATTCAAGACAAGTTGACTTCATCTTCCCAGGCAATGGGTTAATTAATTGTCCAGGGGGTTTTCCCCGTGCACTTGCCGGCAATGTGCAGCAGAGGTCTCGGGGTATAAGTGAGGCCATGGATTTTACCCACAGGTAGTAGCAAGCCTCGGGAGGGTAGCATTCTCGGAGGACAATAAATTGATGGGATTTGCCTGGGCATTGTGAACCCACGCTACTCGTGTTAGAGTCATTAGTTATCTCACGATACAAAACTATTGTACAATACTAGGGGCATTCTATCGATTTTTCGGCGAGAGGAGAAATGGATAAACAAATAAATGTGGCGGCAAACAAATTGCTGGCATTGTTCAAAAATAGGGAAATTGTTGAACATGGGGTTTTCAGGGGGATTTAGGGAAGGGAGAGCTGACTTTAATTTTTTTCAATTTTAACTGGTGGCAATTGAATGGGGTAAAAAAAAATTGCAAATTGTGATTTAAAAGAAATTAATTTCATTAACTTTTTGGGGAGTTTTTTATGAGTTTAGAGGTCATTTTGTAGGCCTCAAGAATTTTTATCGAGTTTATTAAAAGAGTTACTGATTTAATTTTTTAATTTAATGAGGGAAAAAATTTAATTGCGAATTGTTAAACATGGGGGTTTTAGGGGGATTTAGGGAGGGGAGAGCTGACTTTATTCTCCCAGAAATGCAGATTATTCAACAATTTTTATCGTGACATTGCGAGATTTTAATTGTTTGGCAATTGAATGGGATAAAAAAAAATTACAAATTGTGATTTAAAAGAAATTAATTTAATTAACTTTTTGGCGGAGTTTTTTATGGGTTTAGAAGTAATTTTATAGGCCTCAAGAATTTTCATCGAGTGCATTTGAAGATTTTAATGATTTAATTTTTTAATTTAATGCGAGAAGAAATGTAATAATTACATAATTAAAAAAAATTGTAATTAATAAATTATTAAATTGTTTTGCAGAAAATATTACACGTACTCACGAGTCCTGAGTAATTTATCTCGTGACAAGTCAAGATATTAATGCTTGAATTCGTCAATTTAATGAGACAAACAAATCCAAAAATTGGATATTTAAAAAAAACCGGAGTTAATTAATTTTTCAATGATTTCCCGATTGTTAAATTATCCCCAACAATGTAAATTGTCAATTTGACATGTACAAAATCAGAGAAATATTTCGATCGCAACGAAATCCGATAATTGATAAAATTCAAAGGCGAATAATAACCGCTAAAATACCGAGGAAACAATGTAATTTCCATATTTGCGTGCAACGTATACCGAGAAAAGCCCTGAGCATGAAACTCACCTCGCAAGTTACTTTACTCCCCTGAAAATGTTTCCGTGTCTCGCCCCTGTTTCTCAATTCTCTCCTCACCCTTCACGTCATGTCGTGGATAAAACTAAGTAAACGTGCACTCTCCACCTGTTTTCGAGTACAATACACGAGGTAATATCATATGGTTCGATGCATGTCGTGAGGTGACTGGTTGATTACGTGTTGTTAAATATTATTCCACGTCATGTAGAATGAATTATTCAAGTGCATAGGGTACACATACCAGTGCAGAGGTGTTTTTATCTGCCCTATTGGGTAAACATGAATGAAATGTGGAGATTCATATTTTTTTTATCGCGCTCGGGTCGTTAATAAACCGCTTAAAAGTGAGTAAATTCCTCAACTTTTCATTAAAAAATATTAAATTTTCCACTGACAGAATTTCATGGCTCAAAATGTTATAAATTTTCGCAAAATCTTCCAGAGTTTGTCCTAAATATTCACAAATTTAAGAGTTTTTCTCTTCGTTTGGTATTTTTTTTCGCAAAATTCAGACAAAATTCATCAGTTGTCCAATATTTTTCAGTCCGCGAGCTCTTGTCAATTTAATTTATTCATTTAATAATATTTATTTCGCCAAGGAAATCAAAAGAAGCGATGAAGACATAAAACGCGTAAATCCGCGTAAATTCCTCAATTTTTTGGAAAAAAATTCAATTTTGTCAAATTTTGATTTTTTTTTAATTATAAACATTAGAAAATCAGTCGTAATGATGATGAATTAATTAATAACGCTTTTTCTATAATTAGTTATAAAATGGCCACGCTTGTGTGAGTTTTTCTGTTCATTTGACGTTTTTTGGCAAAAATCCGCCAAATTCATCAATTGTAAACTATTTTTCCGCATATTAATTACCTAATTAATTATATTAATTATATTAAACAATCGATAAAGACATAATACGCATAAAACCGAGTAAATGCTTCAAATTTTTGTAAAAAAACAAAATAAAAATGTGTCAAATTTGAATTTTTTTAGTTTTTCTTCAATTATCAAAATTTTGGGTTTCAAAATTCGTCCAAATTTGGAGAATTTTCCACGATCTGCCGTAAAACGGCCCCTATTTTGTGACTTTCTCTCTTCGTTTGAGATTTCGCAATTTTCTTTGCCAAAATTGATCAATTCTGAAGCATTTTATTATTTTATATCTCTTAAAATTTGCTAACATTCGGCCGAATCTGTCAATTAAATATTCCCAAAGAGTGATCTCTCGATCATGATATCCATTCTCCTGCCAAGAAGGCCTCAAGGAAAATAAGAAAAAAGAGGAGATAAAGGACCTCGACAAGATAAGGCGAATCGACTGGCCCTCCTCTGTAACATTTTACAACTTCCGGCATGAATTTCCTCATGAAAATTAATGGCCGTTCTCCCCCTCATCTCAATAAGAACAGAACTGGATCGCATCCAGGGGGAGTGCCTCAGGAACAATACGGAAATGTCGGGTTACCTGAGCATTAGTGAATGCAAATATCACCTTTCAGTGGAAAGCCTGTTTCACAGCTTGTCTATTCGGGGTAATACAAAAGCTGTGGTCATGGTAATGCCAGATGGAATAAGACAGAGTGAATGAGGTAAGTCTGACTGTGGGTATGGGAAGATTAAATTTTCTTCCAAACCCATTTCGCTTTCAGAGCTCACTCTCACCGAGAACTGCACGTGAAATTTTCAATGTTTGGGGAATAATTACCTGATCGCATGGCAAAGTTCAACATCTTCAACAACAAATGATTCTTACTGAACAATTCGGCAATTTTTCAAGGAACAAGTGATAATTTGTACATCTGATAACATTAATTAAGTAGTCAACAAATTCTACAGCAATCAGGTAATTCTCCTTGAGCCTACACGACAACATGGCCCCCATTGTCCCTTCCATAACCTCAACAATCCCACCCCAAGATCCACTGAAATCTGTGCAAAATAACAAAACCCTACAGGAGTTTCTCATCCCAGTCTCTCAATTTCATCATGCACTTCAATTTTAATTAGTCAAAAAGCTCACAGTCGACCTGCAGAATTGCCTGAATAACCTCGTCAGTCCGGTGCCGAAGAGCAGCCATTAAAAGACCACTCAATCTTCCCAAAAAGTGCAATATCTCACACGACTCGTGGCTCCTCCATCTTTAAAACATAAGGTGCAAGGAGAATAAATAGAAAAGTCAAGGATGCAATTATGGGACGTTCCTCAGAGCTGAGAAATATGTACAAATTTCCGTACAAGAAGCTTTCGTGTCTGCAGAGACTCAGTGCACATCCCCGTAAATATACTCGACCCAGAGGTCTCTTCATCCATCCACGTCGACACGTAACGCCCCACACGCGGCGAAAAGAAAAACTAATCGAGGTGATAAATAAATTCAGAAATGGGGATGGGTGGATGAAGAAAATTGTGAGGACAACGGCAGCAGAATGACTGAATAAACTCAACTGATTGGTATTTTGATGAATCAGCATTTCATCTCGCCTTTATTAAACCAGCTGGAATTGGAACACATGCGAGAGGGATTGATGCATGAATCTCACGAGTCGGTGAAATGAGAATAATGGCGGAAGAAAATGGCGAGATCAATTTGTCAAAATGCTCAGCCGTGGGAGAGCTCATCGATTCTTGTAATATCGGTGGATGGCTCAGGCCATTAACGACCGGTCATTTTTCAAGTACCAGGAAGTCTCGCCGCCCACCTTGACCAACTCGCTGAAACCTCTATTTTCCAAGGTACTATCAGAAAAATTCAGGGAAGCGGGGGAAAATTGGATGATTCATGTAACAATTTTCTCCGATTCTTTACGATGAAGATGGATTTCGCTTTTTTTTTTTGCTTATTTCAGCATGAGTCGGGAAAGTGGAGAATTACACGTGTGAAAAAAATTGATGGGAACTTCAAGCGAAGTCAGGAGACAATTCTATCTGATTGCGGCAGGGGTACCATAACCTGGGTGACAAACTTTGAGGTTATATTTTCAGTATATTAGCACGCCAGGTAGGAAGAGGACACCCGGAGGATGGAGACGAGGCTGGGAGAAGATATGACATCAGGGCTGGATAACCCAACCTTCCATCAAGCTTCTTTCCATTGTTGGATGGTAATTTATTCAAGCATCGGTTGGCAGTAGATAATCAGCCTTGGTTTAACGTTGGGACAGCATGGCTGCTCAAGACTGGGGGACTCGAAGGTGGAGGGAGGCTTGCTTCCATCGCCAAATCAATGACTGACTCAATATGAGGAGCAATGCTCCATCGAGCTCGTTCTAACATGTTTCAAAGTTGATTCATTGAACGAGATGAACAAGATACCAATTAATGGCTTTCCCAAGCTTCTCATAAATGTTAACATTAAATGTTTGGTTCCTAATCAATACATGATTAATCGAGTTGAAATTATTTCATAATTGTCATCTCTCCTCCTGAAGGAAAACCTCGTCTCCACGTAAAATTACGAAGGATCCGTTGTCAATTATCACAACGATGTTTCAATTACTTTTGTAAATGTTTTCTGACCGGGTTTTTCTTGTAAACTATTGTAAATATTGTAAATAAAATCATGAATAAACTTTCAAGCCTGAGCTCCTGCGATTTCCAATATATTATTTCTCCGAGAATCAGGAAATATAATTAAAAAATTGATCTCATTTGGTTTAGTCTTCTCGGAAGCCTCGCGGTGAGTCGCGTTTTTCCATAAACTCAGTAAAAAAATTAATAGAAAAGCCACAGAATTTTCGGTTCTACTTGAAAACGAACGTATGACGAAAGTGCAAAATTGTCAAGCGAAGAACAATCAATTCGAGAGGCAGCGGACACGAGAGATACACCTGAATTACTGGACGTTCAGCCTCACGCACTAGTGAATAAAAAAAAAGAGAGAGAGCAGGAATAGTTGCAGCGATTTGTGTTCGTTACAACTCGCAATCAACTCGAAATAAATGATTTGCAGCTGTGACGTAGGAAAATTGCACGTAGATTTTTTGTTATTTTCATTTCCGGGGCGAGGTTCACTCGGCTGTGTCACGAAATCGATACCTATTAATCGACGTCGGTTGTCGTATCAATAACTGGAGAAAAATCAGAAATTACTCACTCTTACTGACTGCAAACTGCACCACTTCCTTTATCGGTAATTGGTCTTGTTAATTGATTTCTCGGCGAAGGGGTTGCGTCGATTAACGGCCGGTTGGGGTGCACCTACGGAAGTAAGATTAAACGTTGATTAATTATCGATTAATGATTTAATTAAGGGGAAGAGGTGGAGAATTTTGTAGAGAAATTTTTCAGGCAAAATTAGTGGACAACTTTACGTTGTATTATTATGGAAATATCTTGGAGAGGAGGGGTTCTGGGGGAAATTGTTACAAGATCGTTTTTGAAGATCAATAGATTTTCTATAACAAAGGGTTATGTCATTTACTTCTGAAAGTACTCGTTAACAAGGCAATTTGATAATTAATAAAACGGAAAAATTAACAAAATCCAGTTGGGAGGGAGGGATGGGTCGAATGAGTCGTTGTAAATCATCGATTAGTCGGGATCGGCTGAGTGAAATTCCATAATTTTTTCACATTTTGAAGATCTTTTTTTAAGCTTTGAAATGGGATATTGTCCATCAAAATCGAATCATTAGGTCAGGAGATATGGATGATCTAGCAAAGGTTGACTATTTACCTCCCCTTCTCTTGATTACAAAAGAATTTCCCTCGATCTCAACTAAAAATGCTTCCAGGAGGAAAATCTAATTAAAATTGTCTTGTAGCGGATGAAATATGCAACAAAAAACGTCCATCGACGTTGACAAATGTCCATTGAACCAACAAAAGCCCAACAACCCTAAAAAATCGACGCAATCTCCTCCATTTTGTTCTTCTCCCCTCACATTTCGCTTCTCCCCGGCTCAATTAATTAACCATCATAATCACACAATGAAAATAATGAAATCCAACAAACCTGGGGATTTATCACCACTTGTTCTGCCCCTCGCACTCGTCATCCGCCGAGAATCGACCGAAAACTGTCCACTAACACCGAAAAAAAACCGCACAAAACCCAAAAACTCGCCCCAATCTGTTCATTTTCATTGTTCCCCCCTCACTTCCCTCACATTTTGCCCCTCCACTCATTAATAATCACAATTAAAATAGTGAAACGCACAAAAACTGACGAATCCCGGAATTCGTCACCACTCGAGCGTCTCTGGGCCAAGCGTCCGACACGAATTCCCGAGTCTATTTAGATTTTTTTCTGTTTACGAATGGATGGGGCACCCGAACTTTCTCGGAATTTCTCCGGGACGTGAAATAGAGAGAGAGAAAAATAATAATTCCGCGATAAAGGGGCGTTCGTCGAAAAGTCATAACGCATTGGGAGGGCCAACGACGAGTACAGTCGAGCGTTGTCCTTTGTTTTTGAAGGTACGGAACAAGAGAATAATACGATCGAGTCCTCACACGTCACACGTAAACATTTGTCCGCCGGTTCTGGATCTGTCGTTTATCCTGCATTATTTTATTATAAATTTTTTATGAGAGTGACAACGAGAGAGTCTGACAATGTCGGGGAAGAAGAGGTCGCAGAGCAAAGTCACTGATATCATGAAAGAGGAGTTGTTGAAGTGGCTGTGCATCCAACACGCGACGAATGGACCACTGGACCGCGATATCTTGAGACACAAGGCCAATGAATTGGTCAGGAATTTTGAGTTGACTTGTGAGTACTAATTGGGCAATTGTCTTGAGCAATTTGAGAATAAATGGATGAGACCATTTTTTTGGCCTCATTGGATGGAAAAAATTGACGAGACATCGGCTCTCTAAATGTTTTGGTCGATTTATCGTGGGGAGGAGGCGATTTACCACGAAATGTCATCAGATATCTTTTGTAGCTGAGAATATTTGCTAATAAAAATGTTTTATGAGTTTTTTTCGACGGCAAATCATTGTCGAGGTAATTAATGATTTAGTGGCAAAACCTGGGATTTTTTTATTTTAGTCAATCCCAACTGAATTTTGGCTTTATCTTTTTTTGCCAGCATCTGGGGAGACTGGGCAAGATGAGAAGAATTGTAAATAACTCTAAGGAGAGTAATGAGAAGAGTAAATAATTCTTGATCAGTAACATTAATTAACCAGGTTATTAATTAGTTGGAACGAGACACTGAAGAGAAGGAAATCGAGGCAAATCAATTCCAAAATTATGTGGATTTATCTCGGGATAGAGTAGATTTAGGAGGAAACGTCAGAGATTATTTTTTGTAGTTGACAAAATTTCCTTCAAATACTCTCTTATGAGTTTTTTCTGTGGGACCTCTCATTGTCGAGGTAATTGACGATTGATTGAAATGAAAAAAATCAAGCTTTCCTGTAGTACAAAGTAAATCATTAATTACCTCTAAAATTGGGCAATTGTAATTAAAACGACGTTAATTACCGAAAATAAACAACAGGGGATGAATCAAATAAATGAAATACCTAATGAAGTGCAGAGCAAGTCAATTTTTCACATTTCAATTGTTAAATATTCACTAATTTCGTGTTTACCTCGTATCTCCAAATTCTCCAATTGATTCAACGGCCTTGAAATATGTGGTCGAAGGCCGGTAGCACATGGGTCCGCTGGCGAGACCCCACGGGACTAGTGGCTTTATAATAATCCATAAATATCCACCGAAAGAATAAAGATTAATGATTTTTGAGGGATGAAAAATCCGGGGGGCAGATGTGCTATTAATTATCGACTTCTGGGTCACTTCTGCATAAAATGGAACGTCAGATCTATCTTCCTCTGGATGAAATATGTGTCTGGATAAGCGGAAATGTTTCCTGGATTCAATCTCCTGCTTTCAATATATACTCCATACATTTCATTCAGTATTGATATTCATTCTCCATTTTTTTGCAGATTTTGAGCTCTGCGAACAAAAAAATCCAACGTCTCTCGTTAAAATCATTACAAATTGACAGTTTTTTTCAATGCCAGTTATCAATTAATTTTTAGCATATTGTTATTGCTTTTTCTTATTGTTTATTGAACAATTATTATGGTAATTCTGATCCATGGACATGTTTGATGTTTATTAAACCGTGAATGAAGTCAATTTGTCGATAAAACAGTGAATGAAGGAAATCAATGAGTCACTGAACCTCTCGCCTAAATTTCAGCCTTCAAATGCTCCGAGTCCTGGCTGACGCTCTTCCTGAAGCGCTACCACTTTACGACAAACCTCTGCGAGGGTTTTGGCCCCATCTTCGACGACTTCCAAACTTGGGTGGACATGATCCGAGGTCTGATAAACCAGTACAGCTACGACAACCAGTATCACCTGGACGAGTTGACCCTGTATACCGACTTCCTCCCCTCGTCCCAGGAGCACCTGGACGAGCTACCCGACGCCCCGGTGGACATGTCGACCCTGAAGCTCCAGCTGATGGCCCCGAGAATGGAACAGACGACAATTCTCCTGGTGTGCAACGCAACAGCGACGCAGAAGCAAAAGCCCCTGGTCTGCGGTCCCTACCCAGCGGAAGACAACGAGACCTACACTTACATCCAGAACGACATGTCAAGAATCACCGATGAGATCCTGAGTGCCTACCTCTTCGTCCTGAATCGCAAGATGGCCGAGTCCAATCGAGGAATCCTCCTCTTCATGAGTCGCACTCGAATAAACGTCTTAAAATTAGTTCGCCTGACCCACATTCTGCCAGTGTTCATTCCTTACCGCTTTCCCATGCACCTCAGACCCCTCCGCCAGGACGTCTCCCACTCGATCAAGATGTCCTACCGTAAATCCTACATCGCCAGACTGTGCTCACCAGACACCAGCCACTGGACACCCCAAGAAATCTCAGAGGCCCTGGTAAAGTCGTGGCTGGAGCTTCCACGAGAGACAATTGTCGTCAGATTTCAGAGGACAAAATTCAGGAATGACGACTCATTCACCAGCTTCGAGTGCCCCCAGTGGGAGGAGTTGAAGACCGGAGTGGGCTTCGAGAGGTTCGTCACGTTTGATGATAATCTGGGAACAGCTGTTGTGCCAGTGATGGGTGACTTTAGGTTTCTGACGAATGTCAAGCATAAGTTCAATCTGAAGCCCCCGAGAAACCTGGAGGTGGACTTGCAACCCCAGCCGAGTACCTCTGGAGGATCTGGGGGGACGCCAGCTGATGATGCAGACGGGCAGGATGAGAGAAACCGTCGCGAGGAGAGTCAGCCTGAGGACTCGGGGATGCAGACGATCCCAAATGATGAGGGGATTGTGATGACAGTGGGAGTTGGGGATCCTCCGGGGGATTCTGGCGATCCTGAGGATCAGACGAAGGAGCCAGTGACGGAAGCCACCGCCAGGCCCCACGAGACTTCTCAAGAAGAGGAGGATCCTTCAGGAACAGCTGAGCAGATGGATTCATCCATCGATCTCTCAGCAGAAGCTTCTCTGAATCGAACAGCTGACATTGCCACGCCAATCAAAAGATTATTTACTGAGAAAGATTCGTCTCTGGTTGCAGCTGGTGAATCCCTCGTTCAGTCTGAGGACACAGAGAGCCTGAACAGCACCTCAAGAGGTGAATCAACCATTACCGAAGGGTTGGATTCGACTCTCGAGAATTCCGCTGCTGACGCCGACTCAGGGATTACCTCATTCAGAGCCGCTGCCGATTCCTTCATGGATTCTGGAACTTCTGATTCTTCCGGGGAGGGCATGATTTCTTCGTCGATGGAAGTAGAAGTGGATGAACAGCCTCCGGAGACTTCCCTCGGGGAAGCCTCAACTCCTCCGGCAACCAATGGACTACCAGCGGACGTCGCGTTCTCCACTTCTTCAGTGGACAATAACGAAGAAGAGATCGAAGATTCTTCACCGCCTGTTCTGACGCCTCTCGTCAACGTTAATATTGAGGATGGATCGTCCCCAGGAGCTGCACTAGCTGCGGAATTCATTAATAATCCCTCCAAGGATGGCCCGGCTTGCAGTGGGATCATGGAGACATCAGCCGAAGGGGGAATGCTCGCAATTAAGCATTTCGGTGATCAACGGATTAAGTATTATGTGTCGACTGTTGGTGAAGGACAAGTGGAGCCTGTGGGTAAAGATGCTGAAACACCTGGAGAGCTAAAGAATGATTACGTACCAGCTGAGGAACTGCAGGGCGACGAGGAGTCGATCGATGTTGAGGATAAAGCAGGGGATTCAGAGGTAACGAGGAAGATCGATCTACCGGAGGGAAATCCTCCGGGTTCTTCAGGCATTGAGAGGAATTACAATGGAATTCACGCACTGCCTGACGACTCCACTCAGGAACAGATGTCCCTGGTCGTCGGTAAGGCAGGAATTCCCAGGAAAAGTGCCTCCACCGAATTATCCTCAGTCGATAACCTGATATTAGGGTCGGTACGGCAGTCCCTGGAGGTCTCGGAGACCATTATCATTGAGACAATAACAAAAGCAGAGCCTGGAGATGATAAACGTGATGATATTATCCAGATGAGGGCCTTGACGACAACCCCAGTGATTCAGGATGAACATGTTATGGAGAAGTCGAGCTACTCGACTGAGTCAGCTCTGCAGGAGGCCTCCAGGGAGCTCGAGGAGAAGCTGAGGGATCTTGAGGCCAATGATCCCTCCAGGAAGATCTCCAGCTTCTTCGATGATGAGGACAACTCGGAGTCCAGCAGACACAGCATCGAGGCTGCCTCACTTCTTCGAGATCTTCTGAATGAGGCGAAGGGGCTCAGCGACACTTCGGGACTCGCCGAGGGGAAGCTCCTTCTCGGGGAGAACGAGTCCATCAACTATTACAAGGGACTCAAGAGGAGGAGGGAGGAGGCCGACGGGACAGAGCCTGGCAAGAAGAAGATGATGCAGGAGAACTGGGCCAAGTGCTTCGAGAATTTTCCGGTTTTTGGGCCCTACAATTTTGAAGAGGGAGATGAGAGGAAGAGTTTGGGGGCTGACGTCGCGGAGATTGAAATCAAGAGTCAGGAGACTCCTGGACCCTCCTCCTGCAAGAAGTACTGACTTCTTCACTACCTCGGGGACCTTTTGCTCAAGAATTATGCTTGAGGAACGTAGTTTTTTTTTCTTTTTGTTTTGTTTTTGAGTTTGGAGATTGTTCTGGTGGAAATGTTGAACGTTTATCACCAGCTGTTGGATGTTATTGACATTTATCATTTGGAAATTCGTTTCTAAGGGAGTGTTTGACTGCTCATTTGCTTGTCTTTATGATAATTACGATGGGGGAAGGTGCTTAATACTTTTTATCCCCAGTTTGTTTGCCTTTTTTTTCTATCTCTTGAGAGCAAGGATTGAGAATTCTTTGTATTGATTACACGTTTGACAAATACAAAACCTTTTTTTTGATAATTGTGACGATTTTTAATTGACAATCCTTCCTACGCTCAATTAAATGGTCAATTAAATGATTGAGGGCAATTGCCATGGAATTAATTTCAGTCGGGCATTCTGTGCCTCTGGCATTTGTTTCTAAAACAAATGAACAATGACAATCCATTGAATGGACAGGTGGCCTTGAGGAATGGCGAACTGTAAATGTAATCGAGGCTTTTGCAGAGAGACAGAGGTTAGAATTTGCTTTTTGTTTAAAAAAAAATACTGACAGTTTCTCGAACACTGGTCTTGTCAGGACTCGTAGAGCAGTTTGATGGGCTGATCCTGGACATTTTTAATAACTTTTAAGGCCTCCTCGAGGAGCTCGCGGTGGATGTCATCGATCTCTTGATTGGCCTGAATGATTTTCCAGGTGTTGTCCTTCAGCTTGAGGAATTTCTTGGCCACTTTTTCCTGGAATTCCCGCTTCTCGAAGCGTTCTGCTGCCCAGCCGCCTCTTGTTGTCAGGAGCTCGTCGTCGATCGTTAGGAAACCGACGAAGTCCGGGGCTGGGAGGCCTCTGTCTGGCTCTGTACACCAGTACAGGCTTCTTGTCGTGGAGACTGCGGCGTAGGCAGCCCCAGAAGCTGCATATCTACAAGAGAATTTGATACAAATGGACAAGACTTTAGCATAAATACAGTATTTTTGATGACATCGAGCGGGCGGTGGAGATGCTGATGCAGAAAGTGACCATCCGGAGGGGTATTGATCATTTATTAGCAAAGAAAACTGCACTAGGTCCGATGCCAGAGCAATTTTCCACTTGTTTTCTATTTTTGTTGGATTCTTTGATGGACATTCTGAGGGTTTGGGAGGGAGGAAGGGGCAGGTTGACAGGGAAATTCATTTCCTGACGTACCTATCGACTACCAATGTCGTTCCAGCCTCTAGGGTCTTCCTCATGTGTGGCACACACTCCCAACGATTGGCAGAGAACAGCAGGTGAACCGTTTCAGGTGGCAAATCGTTTTTGTTCGTCAGGAATTGATCGATGACTGCCCCAATTGTCGTACTTCGATCTGGGGAATGAGAAGAAAAGGCAGGATGATGAGAAGTCATTTCCAAAGCAAATTTGTAGAGCAACTACTGGAGTTGTAACTCCATTGGAGAAGGAAATTCCCAGGAGAAGTCGAGAAATTCTTCTTCTCCGAGGAGGAATCCACGGTTGGAGGGCATTTTCTGTGGGGAAGATCGCGGGGAAGTGGAGTTTAGCGTCTCCTGGGGGATTTGGCAATCCTGGGGAGCTCACTCACCAGGGAATCTTCGCTCTTCTGCTGGAATCCCAAGGTCATTGAGAGCCTGGACGAGTTTCTTCGCTTGGGTTGACTTGCCTGCCCTGTCGCAACCCTCCAGCACCAGGAGAGCTCCTCGGGACATTTTGGCTGTTATCATCGGCTGGAAATGCGGTCGACTGAGCTGGAGTTCGCTCCAGTCCTCTCAGGAACCGGTCTCACCGGCGGCGGCAGTCGACTGAGACGCCATTGTGAAGAGGAGAGCTCATTTTGGCGGGAAAGCGTGAACATTGGGAATATTGGACGGTTGTAGTTCTTTTTGGAATGAAAAATTAGGTTTAAATAAAATATTTCCAATTTTAATAACTTGAAGCAGTTGGAAGTGGCAGCTTCTGATGATGACAAGGAAAAATTCTAGAACCACCGGCGGAACTACTGCAGTCAATTCCCGAACTAAAATGGGAAAAAAGGCGCCAATTCTAAATTTCTATTAAAAACTCTCGAAAACTCATGCCAATTAACCATTAAATTCATTTTTTTTAAACAAATAAAGTTGACTAAAATTAGTCAGAAATGTTTGTCAATTTTTCGCCGGTGAAAATCAAAAACGGAAGTGGACTCTTGACTCTCCTGCCTGCCACCTGGCGCCGGCGGGAAAATTCGTACATTCAAAATATTCAAGAGTAGTTTCCTTCTTTTTCGGAAAAAAAAATTATTGTAAAAAATAAATTTCAAATTTTAATAAAAATCAAAGTTTTCGGAGTAGTCATCTTCTGACAAAACGAAAAAATTCTAATTTCTAATCCAATTAACCGCTAGAAATAAGTTCCAATTCCCGAACTCAAATTGAAAAAATAAAAAATTAAATTAAGAATTAAATTAAAAATTTAATTAACCGTGAAATTGTAAATTAAATTAACAGTTAAATTGTAAATTAAATTAACAATTAAATTAAAAATTAAATTAAAAACGAAATTAAAAATGAAATTGAAAATAAAATGAGAAATGAAATTAAAAATTAATAATAAAAATTACTGAAATCAAAAAAATAAATAAATAAACGAGAAAAAACTATCGCAAACCTGCAGAGCAGTTGAAAAAACTTTTTAAATTGTTCCCGCCCAAAATTCCAACCCGGAAGTGGCGACTGGCCTGACTCCGCCAGTCCCCCCGCGCGCCGACTCGAGCGGTACTTCCTGTATCGTTCCCACAACTGGTGCTACGTAGTTAGGTGAGCATAGACAAACAATTCCGTCCAAGTTAATCGCACTAAAAACGATTAAAAAAACTGTAAAATCATTGAAAATAACTAGTGAAAATTATTGTGCAAATAACCCAAATTCCATTCACTGGGTTTTTGGTTACAGATGGCAGATTGACAACCCAATATATGCGGATTACCTCACGGGAGACTTGTAAAGCGTCTCCGCCCATTAGATCGAAATAATACCGAATGAGTAGTCGACGCCACCCAGTCTGACCTAAAATATCCACCGAGACAGAAAAAGGAAAAAAATCCTAATATTAATAATAAAAAAAAAAAAGAAAACAAATAGATTAATAGAATGATCGACGGTTGCAATTGTATAACTGAAATGCAATAATTTTCTTATACAATTATGTTGGGAGATATCGGTAATCCATAAGGAGACTATTATCCGAATGTAAGTGGCCAATTGACCGCCCAAGGTTCATGAATAATTTCTTAATTCCCATTATATTATTGCGAGAATTGAAGGAGTTGGATTTATGAGGCAATTACGCCAATTTTGTTCAATTATTTATCAACGAATTGGGTTAATTTCTGTGCTCGTATCGATCGTGTTCGCGTTAGTGATGACGTCATGACGAATGACGTCTGATTGACGAGATTAAAAGAAAAAAATAGTGGAAGAGTGAGAGACAATTGACAATTGACTTGAATTGAAAATGAAAATGGGAAAATTGAGTTTTACGATAATTTTGGGACGAACGGTAGATTTTGCCCCGGTTTTCGGGGGATATCTCGGTACCTGGGGCAGATGTCAAAATTTTTGTTGGGACCTTTTTTGTAGAGCTCGACGAGAGCTACAAAAAAGGTTATGATGAAGGTTTTGATGTGGGCACTGGGTGCTGAGGAAATCCTGGAAAACTGGGGAGTCGAGTTGGTCTGCTGTGCTGGCAGGGGTGGGGGGGTCTTATCTTCAATCTTCAATATCTCGATAATGGCTGAGTGAAATTCCAAAATTTTTATTTCATTTTTGAGGGGTTTCTCGATCTTCAAAATGACCCTAGATTCGCGAAAATCGCATCGTTATGTTTCGAGGTATTGATGGTTAGGTGGGGGATTCCTATCCCCTCCCAGTATAGATTTTCCCCATTGGCCGGGCTGAAAAAAACGATTTCATCCGTTTTTATAAATAGAAAGTACAATTGTCGAGTATACGGACATGACCGAGATCTACCGAGACCGAGGGAGACCGATTTCCTGGGGCTTGGGCTGAGGGGATGGCTCTCGAGGGGGGGCTTTCTCGTCTCGCGATTGGCCGTCTCTCGAATTCCGTCACTTCTTCGGTCGCGGAAGTGGGGCCGAGGGGCTCATGCGCGAGACGAAGTGCGCAGAAGAGCGTTCTCCAGTCGACGGAACGACTGGGACTTCGTCAGCGGAGACAAGAGACTCTCGACCATTTTATATTTTGCCATATTTTTCGTTCATCTCGCGATTTCATTGGAAACTGAGGGACGGGGATTCATTTATTAAGAAGATCGAGGATTACTAATAAGGGATAGTTGATTATATCAATTCGCCTGGGGAAATTACATTTCATTGGGGGACATACTCGAGGGAATTGTCAACGAGATGTTACACCCAAATGCACATTAACTCACTGAATAACTCAATTAAGTCATGATAGGTGGGTTTTAAGTCTCAATTTCATTAATTTTACCAGCCAATTTCTTCACTCCTTTTTATTGTGAATTTATCAATTTCTCGAATTGTGTCACGACAAAATGGCGGACATGAGCCGTTACCCTGTTTCTTTATCTGAGGATATCGTTGGAGGGAATTTTGGTTTTTATAATTTTTCTCAACAATTTTCTTCTTCCAGATTGCAATGATTTTGTACGATCAAAGAAAACTCGTCTAGACTGATTAAAGAGTGAATTTTTTTTATTACAATGGTAAGTTCATTTGTTGATTGAATTATCGTGCTGTTGACTTTGTGATAAGTGGATCATTGAATTTGTAGTTTTGATGATGATTATTGTATTTTTTTTTTCATTTGGTTGTTGGTGGAGGGAATTGTTTGGGATGACGCCCCATGTGCCAGGAATTCTTGTGGAAAAGATGGCGCCAGCTGGTGATCAGTTAATGTACTTTTGCAATGGCTATGACCTGCTGACGCGTATTTTTTCTGCAATTATCGTGGGATTGGATTGTAGATTGAGTTTTCTTTTTGCATGGGGGAAATTGTTGCCTAATTTTCATCTGGAAATTATTTCGTTTGTCAATTGAGGTTAACGATTTCTAATTTATTTAACTGGAACTTTTTTGTTAAACGAAAAAAGAAAATACTAACGAGTTTTTCAATTATTGTTACAAATCCAGAAAACTGAGGATTTTGGTCTGCAATTCTCACGGATAAATATTTATTCTAATTGTAAATCTAATTTTTGCATGGGGAAACAGTTGAGATCATTTTCTTAGAGAAAATTTCATTGATTTTTTATTAATTAAATGTCTTTATTTATGGGCTGGGATGATCAATCGTGAGATGATAATTAGTAATGGATGAAATTATCCATTTATTTTATTATAAACTAATTTTTCTCGAATTTTTAGGGAAAAAATCTCCCATTGAATTATTTTTACAAATGAATATAAACTTCTCGTTTTCCTGCTCTAATTAATTAATTAATTGACTTGTTTTCCTTTTTCTACTGGTGTTGAGAGACATTTTGTCAATTGTCCATTAATTTTGTGCATAAAAAAAGAGAATTAAATCCAATGGCATGTTGAGACGTGTTAGTATCCTCCTCTTGAGCTATTAATACGATAAAAACAGTAAACATGCTAGATAAAATGGACTCTGAACCATTGGGCGATTCACTACAGGAGTCGAACTTACTGATAAGTGTCCAACATCACCAAAAACCCCAGGGAAATTCCCCTAAAAAAATTCCCAACGAAATTCCCCTGATAAATTCCATTTCCCCTCACTTTCCAAGATCTCCAAACGTCAAAACATTTTTTTTTTCTCCCCCATCTCAAGCTCATTTTTTATAAACAAAATGTTGGAACGATTGTTACATTGAAGACTGCGTTGTTAATTTGTTTATGAGATCTAAGAACAATTAATTGAATTTTTCTGCATTTTTTGGAATGGAAAAAAAATCCAAAAACACTTTTTTAAATCTCAGAATTCAATGATCCACTTGGCATTATTTAAATTGATATATTAAATTTCACGGTTTGTTTTTGTTTATTTAATTGTTGCAGCCGCGCATTGATCCGTTGGCGTTGCTCAACTGCTTGAGCGTTTTATTGGGCCCAAGTGGTGGTATCAAGGGGACTAAGGAAGTCGATCGTTTGGCCACGCTAATGACGAAATTCTCGAAGAAACTCGTGTCCAAATGCATCTACATTCAAATATTAAAGACAACGAGTACCGATTTGCTCAACCAGTAAGTACAATTATTAATAAACAAATGATAAATATCACCAACATCTGAATTTTTAATTATTTACTCATTTAATTTTAATCGGCGGTAATTCTCTTTCGACTATTTCCCCCGCTAAAAATTAAAAACATCTTCTCCAGTACAAATAATTCATATTAAATTGTTTAAAGGCGTACAAATTTTTAAACAAAATTTTTTGTCACTAGAAAAAAATAGAAAAACTATTTTTAAAATGTTCGCGAGAACATTTTATATATTAATTGATTAATTGTTGGAGGGGGAGCAATTGTTGAGGACAATTTTTCTTTTTGAGAAAAGGGGGTATTGAAATTTTTGATTAATTTGATCGCATGTTGAGACGTGTTAGTATCTCCGGTGAGCTATTAATACGATAAAAAATTAAACATGCCAGATAAAATGGATTCTGAACCATTGGGCGATTCGCTACAGGAGTCGAACTTACTGATATGTATCCAACAGTCCCAAAACCCGGGGAAAATTATCTTCCGAGTCTAATTGTCTTGCTCTCCTCTAACCCAATCCCACTCCACCTTCTGCCTCTTTTGGGCCTGCCAATTTTGATTTGCAGGGCAAGTTTAATTATTTAAAAAACGATAGGTAGTTTAATTAATTATTTTACATGTCAAGATTCTTCTGGGAGAAAAATATACACAGTAATTAAAATTAATTATTATTAATTTCAGCTGAGATTGATTTGTCGTTTTCTTAGGATTGTTTGATTGAAATCTAACGCCCAAGGCTATTGTTGCAACAATTGTGCAACAATCGCTCCCGAGGCGTTGATTTTGGTAAATTATTCTCGCGTTTATAAAAGCCAGACAAATTTTGAGCTAGTGGTAAATGAAAGCTCAAGTGAAACGTGAGGAAACAATTAAATGATAAAGACAAACTGGATTGTTAATTTTTTGAACATTTATCAATAGCGATTTGATTTAATAATTCTCTTGTTCTTCCAAAAATTAATCTCAATTTTGATTTTAAAAAAATTTGGTTTAGTGTAATTTCACTTGAAACTGCATTACCAACTAAAAATTAACAAATAAATATTCCCAAAAATTTATGTATTTGTTAAATTTTATCTTCAGTTTTTAAAAATCTCAAGTCATGACTAAAGTGTCATAAATTCTCAAGAATATTGCTCAAATGAAATTAAATAATAATCAAATTAAATTTTGATTGTGACGTATTGTTTGGAAATTTTAACTTCTCGGAATAATTTTATTCTGACAGACGAGGAAAGAGGGGGAGGTTTTTTCAATCCTCAAGAAAGTCATCAAAACGGGAGACCACAACATTTCGTTCTAAATAAATAAACAAAATGGGTGTCAATGAAGGCGTAATAAAATAATTTATTTTGGAATCTCTAAAAATGTCACAAAATTTTATTCTTTCATTTAATTTCCGTCCTTGACCGCTTTAGCTCATTCAACGATTTTAGAACAAATTAATCTAATCTAAACTCCCGGAGGGGAGGATTTTCCAAACTCCAAGAGCTTTTCCCCAAAATTTCCTCTACTCACGATTAAATTAACAAAAAAATTCCCTCGACTTGTCGTCCCTTTCTATCGAAATGTTCAATGCAAAATATTATAAACAATCTCTTCTATTCCCACATTTTCTACAGAATTTTTCCTTCTGAAATTTTCTTACTTTTCCATGCAAAAAAAAACATGAATTCCCTCGAATTTTCCTATGAAATATTTTCCATTAAACACTCCGATAGAATTCCCCCAAAACTAGTGACAATTTCCTAGAGAATCCTCTCCAAAAAAATCACTGGAATTCCCCAATTCCATTGGGAAAATTCTGGCCCCAAAAGTCGGTACAACTCCCACAGAATTCCATTAAATTCTTCCATTCTCACCGCTAAACCCAGGCGCTCCCCCTGGAACTCCCCAAACCGCCGCCATTTTTTTTCATCACAAAGTGCGAGCAGTGGGTTCACCCTCGACTCACAGCGTGATGAATAACCCAATGATTCTGTCTTCTAGATTCATGAGCACAGGTGGTTGGGACTTGATCCACGTCTGGCTGACGGACGCCATCTTGGCGAAGAACTGGGCCCTAATCCAAGAGCTCCTGGAGCTGTTGCTGCTGTGCCCAGTGGACATAGCCCGGCTGAAGTCCAACAACAACCCAAAACTGATAAAAGGCCTATCGAAGGAGGGAAGCCACCAGGGAGTGCGAATCCTGGCATGTCGCCTGGTCGAGCAATGGCTGAAGATCGTGAAGGACTCAGTGCCACCGCCCGTGGATCCCCTCCAGCCCCTCGTTCCAGTCCAATCGCTTCCCCAGCCACAGCATCTAGATCTAAAAATCGAGCCCGAAGCGCCCAAAGTACAATCAGAAATCTCTGAAACGGTATCCACAGTCAAAGTTCAAGATCTTGAGGTGATACCAGCGACCACCAACAGTCATTCACCAATAATTGATCAACAACAGCCACAATATACCGATAAAATATCAATACAACCTGTTCAATTACAAATTGTCAATAAAACACTACCAGGCCAAACTCAACCGACGCAAATAAAGAAACAATCGTTTGTCGTTGTATCGAATTCATCACAGCATCAGCCGTCTGTACCAGTTTATAAAATAACGATACGCGATGGTAAACAAGTATTGACCAAAGTTGAAACAGACGCTGCTAATATACAAAACGTTAAAGATAGCCCTAAGAATGTTGATAATACTGATACTGTGGATGATAAAGATGTTGTTATGAGGAGTGAGTGCGATAATGGTGTTGTGGAGACTAGAGAGGATACGAAGGATTTACCTGGTGAAGTGGCAAATATGTCAATTAGTTTTAAGGAAGATAATGTAGATGTGAAGGATGTTAAAGATTGTAGTGATAGTAAGTCTAATGACAAGGAGAATAGGGACGAGGAGAAGAAGGAGGAGAAGGCTGGGGTGGAGAAGAAGAGGGAACACAGCTCGAAGGGTAGCTCTAAGCATAGCTCGAGCTCGAGGAGTTCGCACAAGTCGTCGCACAGGTCAAGCTCGAGTGGATCCAGGAGCTCGAGCTCTAGCTCCAAGTCCAGGGACAAGGACAGGCATCATTCCAGGGGACACTCGAGCAGTTCTAAAGGGAAATCGGAGAGGGAGAGGGAGAAGGAGAAGGAGAAGATGAAGAAGGATCAGGCGGAGAAGGACAAGGCCACTTTGGAGAAGGTTCAGGGACAGTCGTTGAGCACTAAATTTGGAAAAATACCAAAGAAGAAGAGTGAGGAGGAGAGGAGTGATGGCTCGGTGAGAAAATCATCGACTGACTCCAGGGATAGCTCCAAGGAGAACAAGGACAAGACTGATCCCAAGAAATCACCGGTTCATGGGGTTCTTGAGAAGAAGAATATATCGATTTCTATTGAGAATAGGAAGAACTCGTTGGACACGTCCAGACCGAAAACTGTGAAGACTTTTAATTCGAAATTTAGGTCGACCGGGCTTGAGGAGGAGGTGAAACCTCCACCGCCGAGGAATTCGGGGAAGAAGGTGGCCAGCTCCAGTGGAAATGATAAGAAGGTTGTTCTGCCGGCGAAGGTGCCTTTGAAGAGGTCCTCACCCCTACGGGAAACCGCTGTCTCCGATAAGAGGGCCAAGTTGTCCATTGATACCACTGTTCCCATCATTGGTGAGGACAAAAAGGGAGCTATTAAACTTATTCCAGCTAAACCAAAACGTAAGTTAAATCATTGTTGCTATATTTTTATTTTATTTGGTTATTTACCAGAGGGGGATTTTCGAGTGAAGACAACATTTGATAAAACTGGTCTTTTCATATTTTTCTCATTACATTCAGAATTATTAATTATCTGGGTGGGGGAGGGTTTTACTGAAAAATGTGAGAGAACCTTTTTCCCAGGAAATTCAATAATCTACAAAAAAGATTTGATTACATTTTCTTGTTAAACCGTTCATTTTCGAGATAAATTGACAATTAACAGCAGTAAAATACTTTGTCAAAATTTTCTTCACTCGCCAATTCTTCTCAGTTTCTCTAGTTCTAAAAACATTGTCATCGTTAACTAGTCTCCAAATAACTTGATCGAGGGATTGATTAATCAAAATTCATGATTAATAATTAAGAATTGAGTTTACAGATCGATTTACATGGGACGGAGAAACCCAAGTTCCTGGACCAGCAAAATCCCATGCTCCATCGATTTTTATTAATAATCTGTACTCACAAATTTTTCATTTTATTAACGCCATTAAATTCTAGATATCAGGGGCAGAAAATTGCTCACCGAGACAGTGAAGATATTCATTCAGGTAATCACTCAGTTTCTGGGGGGGGGGAAATGGGCGGAGGGGGAGGGACAATGGGGGAAAAGTGCTGTGATTAAATCATAATGCATTATATATATATCAATTCCGAAATGTATATAATGTCTAAAACAAATTAAAGTAAGTGAAACGAGAGGAATAATTGTGCACCGTCCAGATCGCCGATAAGGATAAATGTATGTCGTCTGGGTAAGGCATCAAATCCAATTGATTACTCCAATGAAAAAAAAAAAAGAAACCAGAAAACAATTTTCTCATTTTCTTTTGTACATGTACACTCCATGCCTGTATATACGTGTAGACTTACATATAGGGAGAAAAACAAAAAAAATTAAACAAAAAAATATATAAAAAAGTTGAACTCTTAAGTACATGAAAAAAACAAAAAAAAAAAAAAAAAGGTCAAGTTAATCCTGAAAAAAAAAGAAAAATGGAGGCCTACAAAATCGAGGAATGTCACATTATTCCTCAATTTTTTGTGTGAATTAGTATGAGTTAACAGTCCGAGGGAAATGCGAGTAAATCGCCGGAGGCTGGGATTGAATCAGCTACTCCCGGACTCTCGTGGGACTGAGGGGGCTCCAGCGGACAAGCGTCATCAGCGAGGTACCACCAAGTAGTACAGATCAGTAATTCCTTCCTAAATAACAGCAAAAGTTCATAAAAATTAGATAAACAATTGCATTAAAAGAAAAATCTTAACTCGCGAGAGGAGAAAAATATCTCAATAATCGTTTGATACCTCTGAAGCTAGACATCTCTTCATTGATTCCTCTCAAGTTCACTTCTTCACTGAATCTCTCAGAGCTCTTGATTAAAAAAAATCTAGGATCAATGTTTTTATAATGGAACTCTAGACTTGCCGAATTATGAGTAAAGAATAGCCTGTACTAACTATTCATCACACATGAGCTGTATCAATAAATCGCCAACAGACCCAGTGGACCCCATCCAGAAGCCATTACTCCACGAGGAGATGCCTCCTCATCGACAACTGTAGCTATAAATACCACGAGACGTTGCGTCATGCATTCAGTAACACTTGGCCATAATAATAATGTAATGACTCGTATTGATCCAGGATTATGATGGATTTTATGGAATAAAAATGAAAAATTGAGTTATTTATGATACCCATTCATCCGAGTACTTGAATTTATGACGAAGAGTTGAAATAAAATTCTTCAGTAGACGCTTTATCCTCCTCCTATCAAAATAATATGTATTCTTGCAGAGGTATTCAATGTTTTAACGAAGACAACTATTACTGAAGCTATAGATATGATCGATGACTCACGAGTAATTGAGGGAAAAATTTTTCTCTACTTTTCTTCTGGGGGGGCAAAAAAATACGTCAATCAGACGTGAAATTATCGCCTCCTTCGGACCATTGGAGTGATCACTTGATTTAATTGTTTATTTACTTGAATTTATCATATTTATTTCACAGCTGGAAATGATTTGACTCGTGGCTCGGTTGTTGATGGCAATAGGCAATGCCGAAGTGCTTGGAGACGATGACAATGTTTTTAGGATTTATTGATGAGATTTTGTTGATTGAGTTATGAGATCTAAAGTTTATCTAACGTATGTTGTAGCCATGGTTCTCCAGGAGAGCGATATGTTCATGGACGCTTTGACGGCCTCGACGAAGAGCAAAGAGCCGAGAAAACGAAAGAGACGAAGCTCACTGTCCAAGGATGATAAAGCCGATGGCAAAAAAACTGATGGCAATTCGTTGGACAACAAAGAGGAAACTCCACCGCCGCCAGCTTCACCACCGGCTGCAGACGAACGATCGCCGATATCGATAAAACCTGATTTCAAAGTAAATATCTTGGTTGTGAGGATGAAAGGAAAATTGTGCGGCTGTTTTGGTTCCTCTAATTGGTATTGGTGGAGGATTCTCAGTCTTTGGAGTGGGTTCTGAGGCTGCAGGACTTCACGAGAAATGCGACTGTTGGTCTACCTGACCTTTCGGCTTAGCTTCTGTCGCCACGGCTGGAAGTAGAGTCAGAATAATTTATGGAATCTTTTGTTTAGAATTTAGTTCAGGTTTTTATCTTCAATATTTAAGTTGCTTAAGGAGATTGGAAGATCTCTTTCAACTTCTGTTTTGTGGGGAGGTCTAACTCTTAGGCAGATTCTAGTTGTCATCTCCTTTTCATTCTGATCGTATCTAAATTTTCCATCGCCAGAGCTCGTGCCAGACGAGCCAGAATAGCCCGCAGGAACTCCCCATTTGATTCTCAAAAATTAAATTCAATTTTATCCCACTAATCGTCACATTGTCTTCCAGTTTTACCAAGACACGTTGGAGACCGATGAGGACAAAGAATCCCAGGAGAAGGCGTCCCCGGACTCGGATAAGGAGGAGGACGCCAAAGAGAACGTGGCCGCTCCTTTATCCGACGACGAGGGCAGTCGCACTCCCACAAACGAGGAGGAAGTGGAGGATCCAAAGGGTCCGGCGTCGCCCGACGACTCGGACGAGCCCCAGAGGGAGCCCTCGAGCCCCAACTCCGAGATTCGTTACGTCGACGGGCTGCGGAGTGTTCTCCTCCTGCAGAAGCGAAAGGGCCCCAAGAAGAGCCTTAAGTGGAAGGAGGAGCTCGAGTCGGTCCGGTACTTCGAGCTGGACGAGACGGAGAGGGTGAACGTCACGAAGACCTTCACGGACATGAAGCAGATGGAGAAGATGGGGGAGAGAGAGGCCTTCCAGATGGCGAGGAAGCTCAACAACGAGGACGTCATGGAGGAGAAAACCAGGTGGAGTCTCCTGATACCCATTGACCTCCCGCCGCCCCTGGTCGAGCCGGGGAAGGAGTCCAAGGAGAAGGATATTCAGTATGCGAGGGAGAAGGGCATCCTCCAGGCCCTCTACTTCAATCGCGGAATGATTCCGGATTCCCCAGCTGAACCCGATGAAGAGAGACATCATATCGTGGTGGATCCGAAGGTATGTCTGCAGGTATCTCCTGCTAATTCTTCTGGAATTAAGGCCCGGGTGGATCCCCAATATTTTTTATTTTACCCTCCACTCACTGACTCCATAGTTTGTCCATAGTTTTTTTTAAATAGTTTCCAGAGAGTTAAATTAATAAAATTGTTTCATTATTTTTCCAGGTGATTCCTCTGGACGACCTCACCGGGAACAAGGAGAGTGAAAAAGACTTTACGATGGTTCCATGGCCGGAGCCCAAGCCCTCGTTGGTTCCCAGCACTCCTCCAGTTGTTCCCAGCGTCTACCACCAGGCGTTCCCTCACAATCAGGGGATGACAATGGCCCAGGGGATGCCGGGCCCGATGGCCCTTCCGATGGGGCAGAATGTCCCCCCGGGGATGATGCCCATGAATCATATTGTTCCAGAGGTGGGAGCCGGCGGATGGAGGACTGGAGATGGAAAGGTCGTTGTTCCCGATGTTAATATGCCGGGGATGAATAATATGACGAATATGACGGGATTCCCTCCTCCCAATATGATGCCACCACCTGGTATGTTTAATCATCAGGGGCATCATCCGGGCCATCAGGCCCCGGAGGGCGCATTCCCACCGATGATGATGGAGGAGGGGAATTTTGTTGGACACATGCAGGGCAATTTCCAGGGACCACCTGCCATGTTTGGACCTGGACCCAATTTCCAGGGCCCACCGCCCAGGCCGGGAATGAGGGGGAGGGGCGGTCCTGGGTGGTTCAGGGGCGGTATGGGACCCATGAGGGGCGGGTGGCCGGTTAGGGGCAATTGGAGGGGGGGTAAACAACCGCCGGTTTGCAGGCAGTTCTCCAAAAATGGATTCTGCAGGGTCGGCGACAAGTGCCAGTATCTACATCCTGGAGTTAATTGTCCACCTTTTTGAGGGGACGATTTTGAGGCTCGCGGGTGGTATGAAGCCACTGTTTTTTAGGTTTTTCTCATCGATTTTTTGGGTGAGGAAATTCTGGGCTTGGGCACGGGGAGGAATACATGGGAATTTATTTCGAGCGTTTTCCTTTGGAGGGGTGGAGACACTTTTGAGGGGGCTCGGGAGAGAAAAATAGGGAAATTTCGGGAAAGAGGGGGTCAAGGAAGTCAGGAAAAATTGTTCACTTCCTAGGAATTGAAGGGCAGAAGTTAGAAATAATATCAGAGCCTTGAAGATTGTTTTTTTACGTCCGAACATACGAAGTGGGCGACACCGCTGACCGCCATCTTGTGTTACACAGCATGGATACCCACTGCAAGATGGCGGCAGCCTCACCTCGTACTTTTAGACGTTCCCCAGAATTATTTAACCGCTTGAAACCAGTCGAAATTCATTCCAGTCTCTTCTGCAAAAGTGAACGAATTTTTTGAGCTCTCACTCGGATTTTTTCGTCCTCTTTCTCGTCTCAATTTTTTCCTTTCTTTTCCGTCAATTTTTTAATGGCGTCCCCGCCATCTTAGGTCGCCAATATCTTCCGAAGAGATAGTCCTATTTTAAAAAAACCAATTGCATTTGGCAGACCGAAAATATGCCCCCGAGTAATAAAAAAATTCTTCAATCTCACTCTAAAAATAAACTGACAAATAAATTTCCATTTATTTAATCTCCACGTGATTTCAGCTCGATAATCGTGCAATCAAAGGTGGAAATTATTGTTGGGGTGTTGATAATGCGTTCTGTGATAGAGTTTTTGCCTCGCCGGATTCTACTGCCTCCCAATATTAAGATGATGTCAATGAACATCGCTCCATGCATTAGTTTTTAATATATGTACATAGGAGGATGCACTGTATATAGATTATTCGATGATAAGAGACGGTCATTCAGAGTCTACTTCCATGAGACTGTTTATTTTAGAAATAAGGAGGACTAACGATGGAATTGTAAAGCCACTGTCACTTTTTCGTCGATGAATACCATGGATCGGGAAAATTGTAATATTAATGAGTAATTTATTATTATTATACTGAAACATGGATTTATTGATGTAGCGATTTGTAAGTTATGGATGTATAGTTTGTGGTAAATCTTATGTAGGTGAGTTTATTACAAATACCAGGCGTTGCGCTGATTATATCGTAATTAACGTATGGACATTATGTTGTTGGTAGACGACAATGCTTCATTGATGAAATACATTGATAATTATTTTTCAATGATTTTTTTTATATTTTTAGTGTTGATTTTTTCCTGCAAGTCTCCTCTTCCTTCTCTTCAATGTCTCAGATTTTTTTTGGTAGTCTTTCTGGACTTTAATTGATTATTATTTTACAATTAGAGTTTTAACACTTGACAAAGCTGAGCTTTTCTCGTCCATTTTCTGAATGTTGGATTCTTCTGGATTAAACGAAATAATTATAATGAATTTGGGTTGGTTTTTGAGCTGAAAATGTTCTGGGAAAGGTCTCAGAATTTTGTTAATAACAAACGAGTAAAAAATCAGAATTCTTGCCACAATCTCGAGACGTGGAATTCACTTCAGAGTCTAAAGTCTCTCAATAATCTCCAATGTTTGTCATCTCCAGACTTCGATAGATCTAATTTTCGGATAAAACTCGACAAAAAATGTTTCTCAATTAATAAACAAAGGAAAATGTGAATGCTTGTTCCCAATAGTGAGATCTATTTTCAGGTGATGGTCTAAAAATCTTTCTAAGAGCAACGAATTCACCAGAGTCCCTGGGCAATCCTCTCAGAAGGGTCTCGAGGATTTTCTCTGATTCATGTGATGTCTCCCCGCGTGTCTGTCACTCCTTTCACTCCTGTCATTTCTCTCGTACCTGTCGTTGTTTCGCCTGTCCTTGTTGTCCCAGTCTCTTCGTCGCCCCTGACGCCAGTCAAACTGGGGCCTCCTTGGCTTGTTGTACCAGGGATCAACAATTGGTGGCTTCTCTCTCTCCGTGTTCATGTACTTCGCGAACTCAGGGTCATCGTTGGTGTAGCGATTCTTGAATTCCTCCTCCCAACTCTCGAGGAAGCTCTGCTGCTCCTCCGATAAAAACTGTTTTCCCATTTGCTTTGGGCGACGATGAGAAATACTGAAACGTTCTTTTTGTTATTTTAATTATAATCATTATTAATTCAGCATTATTGTTACTTTGTTGACTACTAACCAACAAGACTAGGTTCACTGGCAGCCAGGAATGCTCGGGAAGTTCCATATGACAACTGTTATTACAAAAGTCGATCTTTTGTGGTCGCACAGTCGATTCGACGAACAATCGATTTTTTTTGGAATTACGAACGTCAAAATAACAAATAAACATGAGAAATTAATAAAAATTGGTAAAGAAGGCGTAGAAAATTCAGGATTTTATCACGAGTGCGGAAAAGTGGGTTTTGAGGAGCCAAACAAATATTATTTCAACTTCAGTTTCCCCATCGATCTTTTCGGTATCGATTCTCCACCCATCGACGCTAATCGATCCTCGTCCAACAATCGATCGCGTCCTCGGGCTTCAGAACTTCGTCGAACTTCGCGAACACTCGTATCACTAGCTCGTCCTCCCCCCGGCACCGCTCGTCCCCTGAAATACAATTTCGTAGTTAGCTCTCCGTAGGATAACAGACCAGAGCAAAGACCGAGGGGAATCAAAACTTTTGTCTGCCATTTTAGAACAAATCAGCGATTACATGGACTGCTCGGGAGCTTGAGCATTTGAGTAGTGTTACGCGACCTGGGTTTTAGGATTTTCCAGTTGCCTTGAGGAGTTCTCCGTGTGTGAGGTGGCAATTGAAGATCAACGATATCACAAGGCTCGTGAGAATAATCGTCTGGTGAAGATGAAGGTACTCACCGCTGCAGTTTTCCTCTGCTGGGCAATGCTCCTCGTCTCTGGTAAATAATTATTATTTATTATTTCGAGGTCTCAGTGAGTCGAAGGGCCAGCGAGGCCCAACGCAAATGGCGATTGGTGCCTCTGGAGAAAAATAATTAGATTAATCGGATTAGATCGAGGGAAGGTGCTATGGGGAGGTATTTTGTTACGCCAAATTGAAGGTTAAATTCGTCGTGACATGGCAATTATTTTTGAGTTTTAGGCACTTGTCGGGAATGAAATCCCTCGGGGGGGAACTGGGGAATTGAGAGAAGGGGTTGGGAACTGGTTTTCGAGTGATAACAGAAGCTATGATTCATCGCCATTGGCTCAACTGGTCTTTCTTTTTTCCTGCATGCTCTCGCGAATCATGGAGGACTTTTTTTTTATATATCAATGTTAGCGGAGTCATAGGCGCGATAATTTTGAGATAATGGCGGTGACGATTCTCGGAAATCTCGACGGACGAGCGAATACTTTCCGGTGTTGCAGATTTTTTTTTCTTTCATGTGGGAGTGAAGTTGAGGAAATTGGATCCTGGGAGGAGGATTTTGCGTCTTTTGTTGGGCAATCGGGTATTTGATGTTTAATGTTGAATGTTTAATGGTTTTTGAGGGAAGGGGAAGTCCGTTTTATGAGATGCGAATTTTTTTTTGCTGAAAGAAGAGAACGTTTTTTTTTTGTTAACTCGAATTTATTTTACTGGAGTTATTGGAATTGTTGGGGAACGAGGAGAAAGTGATGGGATTTTGACGAATTAGGTCTCTTTTTGAAGCTTGAGAATATGTCTTTGAGGTGGAGGATGAATTTTTAAGTTTTACTCACCTGTTTTCGAGATATTCGGGATTGAAAATTAGGTTTTGTGAATCAGTTTGTATGCAATTGTCGAGTGGGTAGAACTGATCTGTCTATTTTTTTAATGTTTTCCGAGGGAATTGTTGGGTGGATTAATTACCTCTCATTATAAGGGCAATTAACAATACCTTCCAAATGAGAAGAGAATTTATCGACAATGACTTGAGAGTTGAGACATATTCCGGATGTAATAATACGTAATTACCAAAGTACCCATTTTTACTAGTTCCATTGAATATTGAATATTGGCTTATGTAATGATGAGATTCCGATCAATTACGTCTCATTTTGAAGATTATGGAAATACCTTTGCATTGAACGGAAAATCGTTGAATTTCACTCAGCGGTTCTCGAGATATTCCCGATTGAATAACTCGTATTTCATAGAATGCAAGATATGCAGTTTAATTGGGGCTTCATGTACTACTGAATATCCGCTGACACAATGATCCGATTCAGGCGAATGACCTCTTATTTTGAAGAGGATAAAAAATACTTCGAAATGAGCAAGACTAGTACAATCTTACTCTGCCGTTCTCGAGATCTTCCGGATCCAATAGCTCGCACTTCGCGAACAGCAAAATCTGCAGTTTCATAATTGCTTCATTCAATATTAAATATTCGCCGACGAAATGAACCGATTCAGGCGAATGACCTCTGATTTAGAAGGTCGAAAAATAATCTTCGAGAGGGGACAAAAAAAATCGGATTTCACTCTGCCAATCCTGAGCTAGAGCCAATCGAATGCCCCGAACTCACCAGAAAATGCAGCTGGAATAATCTCTGGATGTTGATTTCCAGGGGATGGCCAAGATCGAAAAGTAGAACCAGAACCGTTGCCTACAACTGATCCTACCCCGCCCTCAACAAAACCCCCCACTACCACCGTAGCTCCCAATACAACAACGACAGTAAAACCTACAACAACAACAACAACAACAGCCAAACCAACAACTACAAAACCTACAACAACTGCAAAACCCCCACCTCCTGATACAACCATTGCTCCCAACACGACAATCCCTCCTCCCACGACGACATCGGCACCTCCGACCCCAGCACCAGATCCAAAACCCGGAAAATGGGTGGTCAATGGAACAAACACAACGTGCATTGTTCTTCGTATGGCTGCACAGTTTAATGTTACGTATGTCAATACTGATAACAAGGTAAATATGAGGCACGTTCTGGTGATATAAAACGAAGTGTTCAATTTCCAATTTTTTTTTCTCGAGTGATAAGAAGGCTTTGTTTGGATGTTTTTTTTTATTCGAGGGAACTCAGTAGCTCTCGGATTTTCGTTGGATTTATTTTCTCCTGGGACAATTCATTTTTTTATTTGTTGATGGATTTGTTTAATACCTTTTTGCTCAATCTTGAGCTGTTTTTTAAGCTCCTGGGATGCTAAATCGCACTAGACTCCTGGGGATATTTGGGGATTTGTCCATAATTTAAGAGAACTTTTTCCTCGTCGAGTTCTTTTCTATGATAGTCTGACGGGCCTTGAATTTATGTGGACCCCAGTTCATTCAACTCGTTATCACTGACACCTAAAAAATTATCTCCATTCATTCAACATTTTTTTGTCCGCGCTCGTCGTTCGCCATTTTAACTTATTTATTAGTTTTAATCTGTTACAAAAATGATTTGAACTGACTCCTAAAGTTTTCCCGTTTTTTCTCGTTCTCATTGTTAAAAAAATACAATTGTTCATTTGTTTTGTTTAAGACTGTTTATGCATTGGTAACAGTACCAGCTGACAATGCAACGACCAATGCCACTGGAGTTTGTGGCGACAAAGAGCAAGTGATTAACGTCAAGTGGAGGCCCACAGGAGCTGACTCTGACGACTCAGTGGTCTTCCACTTTGTCAAGAATGACACTAAATCATACTCACTCCACCACTTCGAGGCGTACATGACTCCGATGCAATTACCCAAAATAAAGACGAGTGAGTGAAAGTAAAGACGAAAATGTTTAGAAAATGAAAGTGTCAATTCACTCGGTAAAATTGTCTGCTCATTAATTAATTAAATTCATTCATTACTTGGCATGCTAATTAATTGATTAATTATCTGAGGCCTCAGTAAAATTTGTTGAGTATTTAGTAAAAATTATCGGGACGTCTGACGATACTTACAAAAAGGAACATAAGTTTCAGTAAAAAAAAATGTCTTCGCAGTTGAATTGCCTTCTTCTTTCTTAATTATTTAATGCAATTAATTTCCTCGTAATTGCAGATGCTACGGTCATGATGATTCACAATGCTAGTGAATGGAAAACCTCGCTGAGCAATTCTTACAGATGTATAAAAGCTCAGGAACTGAAGATGACATCCAATGCAACTAATGCCACTGGAGTTGTCAAGATTTCGGATTTCCAGTTCCAGGCGTTCAGAGTTGACAAATCGCCTGCATTTGGATATGGTGAGGCATATTTTCCCTTCAATCCTGTTGTCATGGTTGTATTCCCCCATTAATTAATTTATTTATTCGACTATTTCAATTTTTGTTAATACGAAAAACGAAGAGTTATTTTTTCAGATTTTTTTGGTGACATCCTCGGTTAGTTTTCTATTAATGAAAAGGATTTTGAGCTTTAGATTTCTTTACAGAATACTCTTCTCGGATTTTTGCTTCGCTCTTCCGAAAATATTCTTTACATCACAGAAAATCAATTTTTAAACTATTAATAAATCCATAAAATTATCGCGTTAAGTGAGTGAGTCATTGAGTAATTATCACTCCGCGTCAACAATTGATTAATAATGAGGGTTGATTGATGGGATAATAATATGATAATAACGATCAATCCCTCAGGTTCTGTCAGACAAAGCCCCTAGAAAGAAGTCTATAAACATTTTCCAATTTTTTATGCAAAAAGTGTTCGCTTTTGCACTGCTCAACAGCTTAAGAGACGTTGCAATTGATTGTTTATTTACAATTCCCGACGACTTTGGCAGAGTGTGAAAATGATAAATGTCATTAATTGATTTTCCAGCGGAGGATTGTCCCGTGGAGACTCAAGACGTGGTGCCAATAGCTGTGGGCTGTGCCCTGATAGCCCTCGTCGTTATCGTTCTCGTGGCCTATCTCGTGGGGCGCCGGCGAAATCAGGCCCGCGGCTACGTGAGCATGTAAACAAGCGTCAGTGGACCACTACCCGAAAGTTTATTAAGATCCAACCAATGAAAAAAAAGGAAAAAAAACAATTACTACACTCGAATCAGCAAACAATTATGCAGCTGGACGTATAATTCCCCTGATTTCCTAAGTATAATTATTCGTTAATTACCCTACAATTGGTCTTACCCATTATTTTCGTTCGGTGGGAGGGCAATCGCGGTCGATTTGCCTCCCTAATAATATTACGAGTCCACTAAAATAATAGAGATCAGCTGGAAGGGCGGGCGCCATCCGAGACCCAGTTATCGAAGGCCATGAATTTATTTTGTGGAAAATAAATTAGTTTGTGGTATTTTTTTTTTCGCTGTTTCTGAATTATTTCAACAATTTTGGGTTGATTAGTTGATGACGCTAGTGCGTTGGGACAGAAAATCCCAAGTTATCCGGCCACTGGGGCCACTTTCGGTGACTGGGTCCTCGTTGGGATCTCGCTCGGAACATTTGTACGAACGGATTTTTTAAATATTTAGCTAGAGGCTCTGCGCAATTCGTGAGGAATATTTTATTCGCTCACCGTAACCGAGAATTATTGTGTAGTCTTATGATCTGGAGATATCGTGAATCTACTATTGATTAATATTTTTAATTATTCTTCTTTCCCGAATTAAAAACGTGAGAATTATGTATGTTATATTTACATTACAAGGAAATTATATGTTTTGTGAATATTCTTTTGTACTTTGCATTCCTCGTTCCTCTCCGAAGTCAGACCCCATTGGCTCGTCACTATGATTCCTGTATAATTATATTCTTATGCCTTTCAGATTAAGTAATTTAGATTATTGAATGATGAATGAAATAAAATTATGGAAAAAATTATGATGGTTGGCATTTGTTTTTTATCTCCTGAGAATTCTTTTCCAATGAACTCGAGCCCTCTCTGTCCTCAATAATTAAGTGCCAATTTTTGTGATGCAATTTAATTAAGTCATTAATCATTGAATAATTAATTTTGATTAATTTGTTGTTGCAGTTTTTTGTGCTCATTTTTATCAAAAATGATCAATGAAAATTGTTGGGTTAAAAAATGAAATTTACAGACTTTCTGAAGATATAGAAAATCGATTAACTAATTAATGGATCAATTAAGTCATTAATGGATTTACTGAAGAATATTAGAGGCATTTTTTAATGAGAGAATTGTCAACAGAAATTAGGTAATTACGAAAACATTGAGAATGATAACAAAATCGACTGTAATAATAAAAAAACGTTCAATTTATGTAAAAAAAATTGTAATTGCTTTGGCAATTCACGAAAAAAAAAATGGCGCCCTCTCCTGGCACCTCCTCCTTCGCCGAGAGCGAAGAAAAAGTGGTAAATCAGTAGCCGGAAGTCCAGGAGTCATCGAGCCCTTCACCGGAGGCAGCTCCAAGGTCCCAAGAATTTCATCAGCACCTCCAAAATCGAGGAAACCTCAGCCCAAAGCTTCTGCGGAAGTAATTAACGTGAGTTCTCTAATTGTCTCGGAGTGCAGCAAGAGGTTAGGAATTTTCTACAGGTGACAGAACAGCTGTCCCCCGGGTCCAGTAGATCTCTGCAATTATCCCTTGACCCAGTGACCCCCATTCCCCCCAGTTCAATCCTCCTCGGCCGGCCAATGCGACGAGCCCATTCGGATTTCATTCGACTTTCTAAAGCCACTGAGCGAGGAATTTACAAAAAAAAAGCCTTTCAAAACATTTCCAGGTGAGGAGGAGTAAACATGACACTCCAGGTGCAGCAGCAGAAGAACTATGAATTCGTGCTCAAGAGTCTTTTCGCTGGAGGTGAGTTTTCTATTCCCATTTGTTGTCCTAAGAATTGTTTTTGTTGTGGTCGTCTGTTCTTGAAAAATAATTTTGGTTTTTTTGAGGATTTAATTGGAATTTTGACACAGGTGTTGCCGGGATGTGCTCCAAGACTGCCGTGGCACCGTTAGACAGAATTAAAATTCTTCTCCAGGCGCATAATAAACATTATAAACATTTGGGTAAGAATCTTCCATTTCTGGCCAATTTTCCATTAATTTTTGGGGGATTTTCGGGGAATCGAGAGCTGCGAACATTTTTCTAACGTCTGTCAATATTTTACTGGTTCAATTGCTTAATTAATTGATTATTTTTGTGGTATTATTGGTTGTTAATTAATTCAAATTAATTCACTCTGTTTACTTTTGGTTTTTAATTAATCTTATCGACAGTCGTCTATCTAATCTAGAGATAGACGATTTTTAAGAGGAAATTTCCTCGTAAAAAATCAAGATCTGGGGAATTATTTTAATTAGGGTTCAAGATATTTATCAGAAGTAATTGAAAAGAATTTTTCAATTGCTTTTTGAGTAATAGTAATTGAAAACGACAGGAAATTGTAAATTTTCCGCTGAAAAATTTCAGGCGTTTTCTCTGGGCTCAAAGAGATCGTCCAAAGGGAGAGATTTTTTGCACTTTACAAAGGCAATTTCGCGCAAATGATAAGGATTTTTCCTTACGCAGCGACTCAATACACCTCTTTCGAGCTCTACAAGAAGGTAAAATTGGAAAAAATACTCTCCATAAATAAATAAATAAATAATAAATTTTAATACCTTTAATTGAAACAAAAATTGTAAGAATACTTTTCATTACCCAATAGTTAAATAACAGCCATAGAAAATTTGTAAATATTTTAATAGTTAATTTATCTGACAGTATGGAGACAACGAATATAAAATTTATGTTTAGAAATCGGATGAATAAATTATTATACGGGTGAGGTGAGGTTTTAGGGAATTTTCTAATGAAATTATAACAGTATTTAGGAACTATTTTTGGAAAACATACGCATATAGACAAGTTCTTCGCGGGCTCTTGCGCTGGAGTGACTGCTGTAACATTGACATATCCTCTTGATACAATCAGAGCGAGATTAGCATTTCAAGTGACCGGGGAGCATATTTACACTGGCATTGTTCACACTGCCGTGACGATTTTCAAAGATGTGAGTCTACTAAAAATCAAAAGTTAAGCCTATCTCAACAGAAAATATTAATGCACGACAATTGATAAATAAAAATAATTCCGTTGATGTTCTTTTCAAAATGAAGGGAGAATGTGTCACTCAATTTTTTGGCATTAATTTTTCTATTGGGATTTGCAAGTGAACGTTCAGGCACTGATCCCCGAAAATGTAATTAATGATTAATTATGGAATGGCAGGAGGGGGGAGTATCAGCTCTGTACAGAGGCTTCTGGCCGACTATTTTTGGAATGATTCCTTACGCCGGCTTCTCCTTCTACTCCTTCGAGTACCTGAAATTCCTCAGCATGAAGTATGCGCCCAACTACCTCTGCAATGACTGCCCACGAAATACAGGTAATGGCAATGATTTTCCAAAATGTCTTGACGTTTCAAGCGCACTAGCAATACCAAATGCGATAGTAAACAATAATTTTCATCGTAAACTCACGAAAATAACGAAAATATTAACCTCCGGAGTCTCTTGAAAATTACTTTGTTTATATAAATAGTAATTATTTAAAATAATAACTACAACAAAACGATATTAAAAAAGGTAGTGTTTCTATTTCTGTGATAATTGTAAAATAATGACAACTGAGGCCCGAACGTTATCTCGATTGTTTTTGTTTTCAATTGTCAATCTACAAAGGCGTCTGTTTGTAAACTCTAATCAATACATCCCCAGGAATTGTAAATAAACATTTGAAACAAAACGACTAGAGCAAATGGGGCGCCGTTGGTTGAATGCCATATGTCGTTGTAATTACCCATTTTTTATTTTACCCTCTCCTCAATTTATTTCTCAAAAACGCTCGTTGAAAATGTTCCTAATATTCTGCAATTTTTATAAACTTTATTTATTGATAATCCTTGGGGATTTATTTATTACAAATAATGAGTTTCCAGACAGACAAAATTAAAAACAAAACAATCTAGATAACGTTCGGCGGTTACACTCGGGCTTTAAATAATTATAAACAAATAATTGAGAAGAAGTGACGGAAAATGGCCGAAGAATGGAATAAAAACTGGTGCAACGATGACCAAAGCTCTACGTTTATATTTTTTTTATTACATACGTATTCAATTAGCATAAGATGATACAATGAATGAAAAAATGTGATTGAAACATGAGTGACAAGAGATTTTTCACTAAATTCAATTACAAGTCGATAATCATCTGATTCTCGTGCGCTTTATGATCGATAGCAAATCAATATCTACGGCAATTAAAGTATAAGAAATGATGGTAATCGAAGGAATAGTTGTGCATTACAAAGAGAATAATTGTTAATGATACATAATATATTTTTTGTTTGTTTTTTTCGAATCAGGTGGCCTTGTATTAACATTGCCAGCGAAATTACTCTGTGGGGGTATCGCAGGAGCTGTAGCACAAAGCTTCTCCTATCCACTAGACGTCACCAGAAGACGAATGCAATTAGCCATGATGAATCCTGCTACACACAAATATGGGTAAATTATTTATTCATTCTTTTAAGTGATTGGTCGGTTGAAAATTTTCAGTTTGACTGTCAATTTTATTTGACGAAATGCATGAGAATTACCGATTTCAAATTGATTTCATTTCAATTGAATTTTTGGTCAATTTACAAATTGAATTGGAATTTATAATTTAGATTTAAAGGAATTGTCAATTGTTTAAATAATAGGAAACCGAAAATATTTGGTTCTTCACAAATTGAAAAACCCCTTCAGAAATTACGGAATTAATAAATTTTATAAACAGGTAATTGCTAATTAATTCAATAATTGGTTAATTAATGCGATGGAAAATATTAATTTTCGGTTATTGTCGTTAATCGAATTGATCGATTAGAATAAAATAAAAAATTGCGTTAATGTCCCCAAGTTTTGTCCAAACTTATCAATAATGTAGTGGACTTGTCATTTGATTGAAACTTCCAATTGTAAAAAAATGAAAATAATAAATTGCGGTCTTTTTGTGGACAGTTCTGGCATGATATCGACGATGAAACTCATTTACAACGAGAATGGCATCATCAGAGGACTCTATCGAGGCATGAGTATCAACTATCTCCGAGCCATTCCAATGGTATCTGTCAGCTTCACCACTTACGAAGTCATGAAGCAAATGCTCGATCTCGATACTGGTATGAAAATTTAACCGGAGGAGATAACTATTTTTTCCAGCATTGATGAATGTCAAGTGAGTTCGAGTGGAGGGAGCTTCATCGATAGGGACAATATCGTGCTCTCTGACATTTGATTCCGATGGAAATAACATGAGTAGATGAATTCCCCCAGTGCAGACGAGAAACAGAAGATTTTGTTGACACTAATCGTTATCATTGATAGATAATTTGTAGTTTGATTATTCCGCTTTGAGACTGGCAAATGTACAAAATACAACACTCGATACATTTTAATTAATTACTATAACAATAACGGGAGGATGGTTTAAATAAATTGGGATATACGGTTGAAATTTGAGGAATACAAATCGAAAGAAACTTTCAGACGATTTTCGATTTATTTTAATTAATTAGACTACGAATTCGGAAGAGGGGTTTCAAAATAAATTTCGGTCATGATCAGGAGATAATGAGATTGGGATTTCATGTTGTGACGATTGACTGTAAAATACTAAAAATAAAATAAAATATTTTTTCTACTGATGCATTGTGACTTCAGATCGATAAAAAATGAAAAAAAAGTCCCATTATTGAGTTTTTTGTTGTTACAATTTATTTCTTCGTTTATGAATTAAAGAATAAAATGAGGAGTTTGTAAGAGGTACGAAGAATAAAGTGAATCGTTCGCTTCACAAGTACATATTCTTGATTATTTGTTGTTGTAATCAGGTTCTCATCAATTAAAAATTCGCAGAGCCACTGGTATGTATTTAATTAGCCCTGAAGTCGTGAAAATTCGACAAGCTGACATTAATTTTCACCAACAGAAGATAATTAATCAATTGGACAAGATTTCATGCATTGATAAAAAAAAAAAGAAAAAAGAAAATAGGCAAATCTACTTGTTCCTCTTTTTCTCAACAACACCTCTATTTACATATTTTCGACAATTTCAGGTGTGGAAAACTGTTTTATTTTTAATTGGCAGTTGGATTTAATCGTAAATACGCAGATCGTGAAATTAATCTGTCAGCTTGCCAGACTTCACTTCGTCGAGCAGATAAACTGAATTTCATTCGCAAATCATTCTCAAAAAGAAGAAAAAACAAATTACCAAAACGACATGAACAATTGCGGATTTAACGTAAGATATTAAAAATAATGACAAAAAATCCACAGAAATTGGACGAAAAAATCATGCCAATGTGTCAAAGTTTAACGCGAAATGTGAGAATCATCTGAATACAATAAATAGAGAAAATACAAAATTATCTATACATTGGGGTCTATTTATCTCGTGCCATGTGTCACGAAAATTTCTCACAAACCTACAGATGTTCCACTCGGTTTTTTTTTTTCCTCCTTTTTTAAAACATTGTATAAGAAAAAATTCACTCTTATGTATCATTTTTCATCTTTCATTTATCATTTTACGTTTCAATTGATACAAAATGAGGGGGAAAAAAATGCTCAGGCATCGCCCAAGAGTGAGGCTGTATTTTTTTAATGCCTTTCTCGGTCTTCTGCGCTATTTGCTATGTTAATTTACAATTTTCTAACATGCGCAATTCTACCCTCGACTTGTTTCTCGGCTGTCTCAGGCTTCAAAATGTTTTTTTTTTTCATTTCCTTCAATTTTTTTTCGGCTTCTCCTCGGTTATTTCTAGCTGAAAGCCACTCTAGGAGCACTACAGTATTTTTTTTTTCATTATTCCATTATGCATGCTTATGAATACGTCCTATGAATACATCTCTCTATCAAGTTGATTGATTTTTCAATGATTTTTCATGATTTTGAGATTCTGGGAGGAATTTCGTGAATTGAAAAATTTTAATTTCATTTAGAAATCAATTTTTGTGAATATCTCTGGGAATAATCGTGAATTGATAGAGGAACTTATTGTAGAGAAATCCAAGAGCTTCAAAAAACCTTATCACAAAAATTTCTATATTTGTACTGAATTTCAAGATATTTAAGAAAAATTCAATAACAAATAAAACGAGAGAAGAATTCTGTCGTTTTCCCTCCAGTTTTTTGAGAATATCTTTGAACTCCACTGAAATATCGATATTTTGATGAGAACATTATTTGTAACTCGCTTCTGCCTCTACAAAAAATATAATTACCCAAATTTCGAGATTTCTGCAAAATGTGATGATATTTTCAAAAAACCCAGTGACAGCAACAGCGAAAAAAAACTTAATCCACTTCAATTTTTGACAGATATTATTCAATGCAATAAAAATTGCGCCACCTCAACGACAATCTTCTTATCATCTCTCCCCACATCCCCACCAAAGTTAATAAAAAAAATCCAGGTCTCATAAATTCCGAGATATTCCCAAATCCAATTTCCAAATAGTCCTCACTGCGTCGACAATAATGACACGACACAACACCGCATGGATTGCTCTGGCTGGCATAATACAATTTAATAACCCACAAGCATAATTAATCCTTATCAATAAAAAATGATCGTGACAACGAACAACTGATTCTCCAATAATTCACAGATTGGTTTGATGCAAAAGTGTATTTCCACCGAAATAGTTCAATAAATCACCTGAAACATCAATTCAATTAATACCAAAGCGTAAAATATAAAGAGAAAAAACAAAAAAACTAAATAATAATTCGTTGAATTTTACTCATTTATTACGTTACCATGAAAAAAAAAAAGAGATAATATGGAGGATATAATAATCAATGAATTTTCAATGAAAATGGATGCAGTCTGTACAGAATATTAATGGTCTTGAAGGAGCGTATTGTGATAGTGGTCCGCTGTAGCTCACATGGAAAACTTTTATTCACCGACAACAATTGATTATCTCGATTACTCGAACCTTAAATCTATTAATTTCATTTTCACATTGTTTTTAATAATCATTTATCGAGGAACGATTAAACATCTAACACTAAAACTCACAATTTACTTCTCTACTCTCGTTATTTTTTTTATTTACTCTTGTTTTTTTTTTTAATATTCAAGTTGATAGTTCCTCCGGCTGTTAGTTAGTACGGGTCAAGTCACTATTGCATCAACCCATTTTCAACTGCTCGATAATTCCAAATGTTAAAAGTACTTTTTCTCTCTCTCTCTCTCGTGTGTGTATTTATTCTTCTTTTTCCAAAAAATTACGTCAATAACTCTATACAAACTAGATTGTATGGTAATGCAGAGCAGCGTTGAAATATGTTCCTTCGGTAATGGATTATTTTTCCCAAACGATTCGATAAACATCTCCAGAGTTGTAGAAGTTTGGATTTATTGATCAACTTCAACCCGTTAATTCCACTATTTTTGCATTGACATTTTGGTTAATATCTTTGAATCCGAGGCAAAAGACGATATTTTCATGAGAATATTATTTGTAGCTCTCCTTTTTCTCCGCGATAAAGGTAACAACGAAATTTTCTCTATTTCCCATAGATTGAGAGATATTTCCAAAGAAACCTATTCAATTTTCATCAGCCAATAATCACTGATCACCCCTCCCAATCATTTCCTCCTTTTTCATGAATATCTTTGAATCTAAGGCAAATGGCGTTATTTTCGTTCTAATCTTTTTTGTAGCTCTCGCTTTTCTCTACAAAAAATGTCATAACAATATTTTCCCTATCTCCCCCAGATTCACAGATACACCCAAAAAAATAAAGAAACAATTTTCCAATTTGTCTACAATCACTTAAATCCCACTCGATGCCATTAATTCAATGAATTTTCTCTTCGTAAAAATATAAGCCATCATTTGGCAGATGAAAATCAATGGGGTGAATATCCAGTTTAATCAATAGATGTCTACAATGATTTTATCTCCCTCGTGTTAACCTCATCCTCTGGTGTAAAAGTGTTGTGTCTATTAGTCTAGATAAATGTGTATTTTAAAATGTTTCCTCATCATTTAGTTTCAGCAGACATGAACACGTGGCTCGTTCTGAATAGACACTGTAGAGTCAGCCGTACAATAGTTGGGGCCGTTTAATGGCGCAGGGATGTTCATACTTATTTTTTGCTTTATCGTTAACGTTTCTTTCTTTTTTTTTCATTTGCTCTCTTATTCATTGAATAGTTAATTTTTTGTTTCTTTTGTTTCTGTGGCATCACTATAAAGCCAGCTCCAATCCCCTACCTTAAAAATCTATCCCACGGGGTGAACCATCTTACAGGAAGTAGTCGGGCGTCCGTCTGGTTACGTGTGGCTCGCCACGTCTTGGGGCTGGATCGAACTGAAGGCTGTGGAGAGAATTGAATTATTGATTTGGGGTTTTGATGGAGGGGACAAGTCGAGTTTTGTGGGTCAATGGTTTTTACATTATTTGGAAAATATATTTATGCACCGATGGATGAGGATAGAACCTTTTAACAGTTTTTGATTGATCATCGAAGGGTTTAAAAGCAAATTTTCAAGTCTAAAATTAAATATCAATGCCAATTTGACATGTTTTTCATTTATTATTTTAATTGAAGTCTTTTCTGAGATTGTCAAATCGACAGTTTGCAAATTATTACGATAATTATTTTAAAAATTAATTTAACGCGTTTAATTTATTAATTCGCCTTTTCCAGAGAATTTTACTGAATAAAAAAAGAATTTATGAGAGCACTGGATTTTTCAATAGGTCCCCTAATTTATTCAAACATTTCCATTTGAACATGAGACAAAACCGAGTGAAAATTGATTCAACCATTGGGGATTAATCGTTTCATTTTAGTTATACTCACAATGAATATTTCAAAGCATCGTCCAGCTCCATAATCGCAGCCTGATTGCCGCAACGATAACAGTAGTTGGGGGCTGAGAATATTGTAACGACATTGCGATCGTGACACCAGTTGTAGCCCTCCATAACGAGCTGGTGAGCCCTTGACACAAGAGTCAGACCATTTGAATGATTAAATGTTTCGGAGATGTCCTGGCCGAATGTGTAGCCTGCACCACGTGGCGAAATACCCCATCCTCCTCTGTCGTCGGGGTCTGACCATAAGAGATCGCACATTGGTCCCTGAATTCAATAACAAACATAATTAATTACCATAAAAAAAACTTGATAATCCAAATTTCAATGAACGAATATTTTCATTGATAAAAACGTGGAGACAATGCATTAAATCGATGAACAATAATCAATTGCCAATTGCGGAAATTAAAGGAATGATTCGAGATTCAATTGCTGTGAGAGAATATTTAGCAAAAATTTAACGACAGAAAATTAATTCAATTGATTAATTAAATGTCTGACTGATTATTTGAATATCAGAATTAATTAACCTGTTTAGTTATTTATTTGTTTGTTACTTTAACTAATCTGCGAATGTTTGTCGCTTCATTTTCTTAATTAAGAGGGAAAGAATTTTTTTTTAAAGATTACTCTTCAATTGAATAAGAGGGATATGATAAAACATTGAATTTACCTCATGTGGCACTTCTTGGAGACGATCTAGTGCACGAATGTGATCGAGGGTGTCGATTGAGGGTGACAAGCCACCGTGCAAACAGAATATTTGACCGTCGACCAGCGCAGTCAAGGGCAGGTAATCAAATAAATCGGTAAAAAATTTCCAAACATTGGCATTACCATATTTACGTAGACACTCGTCATAGAAACCGTAGACTTGTGTTATTTGCCTCGACTCGTGATTACCACGAAGAATCGTTATTCTTTCTCGGTATCTCACCTGAATACACAAAAAGTTTATTGATCAGTCTTTTGTTGATGAGAGTGAAAATTCATTAATCGCTCATGTCATGGAGAATTGAAATTTATTCAATAAATTGTCTCGCGATTGATACATTCTCCCACTCATTAATTCCGAGAATTGTCGTTTAATATCAGCGGTCTTCTTCCTCATTGTGCAGTAATTGTTTTATTTTTGTTTAATTTTTTTTATTCAAGAAAATCATCTTGACTTGTCTTTTGCGTAATTGAGCTCTTGTTATTTTTCCTGAGTTAGACTTTTTCTCGGGGTCTTAAAAAATTTAATTCTCTTGACATGACGCGAGTGTTGTCAGCTGGTGAATAATGTTTTTTTTTTGTACTAACTTTTAATGCGACGAGGAGGGTTACAGTCTCAACGGAGTAGTATCCACGATCGACGTAATCTCCCATAAACAGGTAGTTTGTATCGGGCGATTTGCCACCTATTCGAAACAGCTCCATCAGATCATGGAACTGTCCATGAACGTCACCGCATACTGTTACTGGACATTTGACCTCCTGGACATTCGACTCCTTGGCCAGTATCTCCTTAGCCTGAAACAATTTTTTTATGAGATTGAATTGAGGGTGACGATCGACTGCGGATGTTTTGGAGGTTTGACGGGGGGTAATTGAGCGATTTGGAAGAGGCTGGGGTTTTTTGAAGTCTCAAATAATGTGCTGATGATGAGCAAAGAATCGGGGAAATTTACTCTGCCAATTTTGATATATCTGCGATTGCAGAATTACATGTTATGTCCTCCTTCTAAACCTTAAAAATGTCCAAATGTCGATCTTCGGATTTTGTGGATCAATATCTCCTGATCAACTGATGCGATTGGCAAGAATGAGGTCTCATTTTAAAGTCCAGAGAAATCTCTTGAAAATGTAAAAAAATCGAGAATTTTCACTCAGCCAATCTTGAGATATTGACGATTGAAAAATTGATCTTTGTCCACTCCCTAAACCTTACAAATTTCCAAATTTTGATTTCTTGATTTAGTGGGTCAATATCTTCTCATCAAATGATGCGATTTCAACGAGTCATATTCCATCTTGACTGCTGCAAAAATATCTTAAGAACGAGACAATAATCGCTAAATTTCACTCAGCCAATCGTGAAATATTAACGACTGAAGAACGTAATTCTATGACTAACACTCTCTCTTCATGACAATCATCTACAGCAACTGCATTGTCATCGAGTAATTGAGAAGACCGAACTGTACATGCAACATAATTTCGCGGCCAAATATTTTCCCGGTGGATTAACTACTATTCCCGGTAAGTCTCCAATTAGCTTCAATGACGAAATTGTTAGTGACGAAAGAAGAAAAGTCAGAATCCTTTCCTCATTGCTCCTCAAATTTCCCAGGAACTAATGACTATTGATTTTCCAATATCAGGGGAAATTCCAGAATTTCGAGTGTATATTTCCCCCCAGTCCTACGTAAATCAATATTTCGAGTGGGATTTCTGGGTTAAATCGAGACAAACTACTTGTTGATTATTATTTAGCTCAAGTTTATTAATAATATTCTCGTTTCGGTGGATGGTAATAGTGAATAGACCTCTTCAATAGAAGGAAAAGTTCTGTAAAATTATCTCTGCGCGACACTTGAAGATAAACGACTATTTTTTATTGATTAGAAAATGAAAAATATATAAAAATCAACCTTAACTCTCGGATTTTAACCTCAATTACCTGAAAGTGCCAATAATTCATTAATTTACGTCGCAAAAATGAAGTTTTACCATCAAAACGTCGACAAAAAAAATTGTTATTAATTAATTAACCGTTGGATATATTAACCCCAAGCTAGTTAATAACTCAACCCTCCAGAACAGAGAGACTGTCGTAAAATTGTTTATAATCATTTCTTGGAGATAAGTAAATAGTGTTCGTTAATTAGAAAATTAAAAAAAATTGCGAAAGAAATGAAATGAATGGATCATTCATTTCTGGTCATCCTGAATGACGAAATAAAAAGAGTTATTAGGGAATATTGGGAGCGAGTGTCTCCTCGAACGAATGCAAATATTTACCTCTGATAAATTAATCACTCGGAGTTCTCGCGAGACAACTACTTGTTGCTAATTAATTAAACGTCGGATCTATTCACCTCAAGTCTATTAATAAATTCTCAATGTTTCGGTTGATGATAATAATAAATGTAAGCCTTCAAAGGAAGGAAAAAGTGTTGTAAAAAGATCTTCAATCACTTCTTAAGAATTATGAGACTCTTTGTTAGCTATAAAATTACCAAACTCCCCAATCAACAATTAATTATTATTATTTAGCCATCAGAGAGCCTTGAAAATACTCCAGACGATTAATAACTGAATGATGAAACTTAGAAACAAAAAAAGTGTCGCCATTAAAGAACAATTACTCCAAACCACTGAAATCATTGGAATAAAATGAATATTGCATAATCAACAATTAATTATCTCACCAACAAATGGAAAAAAATCGAGAGCAGCCTTCAGTTTTAATTATTTAATAGTCTCCTGGCTCTTGACGACTCTCGAGCCTCTGGACGATTAATAAATAAATGAGCCTTGCAATTAATCAAAAAAATACTCAATAGAAACAATTAAATCAACATATGTCAAATCCCTAAAAAATCGCGGATAATAACCAATAAATTCTCTCGATACCAAGTGAAAAATTTCGTTGGAAGACGTATCAATGAATCACATACCCTCGTATGACGTAGTGCGAAGGCTGTTTCTATAAAAAAAAATACAACTCAGCCCTCAAGCCGCAAAATAAATCTCAATGTCCCAACAATAATAACTCGTAAATAAAAATCCGGAGTATTTCTCTGGCATTGGTAGCTCTGAATGTTCATTAACAGACGTTTTTACCTGACATACCGCCCAATCCCTGCCAATTTCTCCCAACGCACGCACTCCGAACGGCCGAGAGGCCGACAAATCTTCCCCCCCGAGACCCCAAAATTCATCGGATCAACGAGAAAAATAACAATTTATCCCCAACAATTGGTGAAGCGAATAATTAATCGATTCAAACCTTGTCGCAGAGAGTTTTAACTTGACTTTCTGTCAGTTGTTTGCAGTCATTTAACTGTTCTATCCACTGGTCAAGCTCCTTGAGTGATGCCTTCTCCTCCATCGTAATCCCACGGCTTTATTTATTATATCAAATCGTAAACCTAACACTCAAGCACATGTAATTTTAATTTCAATTTAATCTACAGTTTAATTGCTACGACGGAGACTAAATCATCGGTTGTAGTTTTGTGAAAAAAGCCTGCCCACCCAACACAAATATCTCCGTTCCGGAGTACACACTCACAAAATGGCCGATTCTGAGAGTGTCGGGAGGTGACGTCACGCGTTGGGGAGTCGCTGGAGGGGGGAGCCGGGCTTGGGGGGCAGCACCAGCGGCTACCGACACTCGGCCGGTAATGGAGAGCGTGAGTTGGGGGGCGGAGGGAGGCGTCTCGGCGAGGGAAATTTCTCCAGTCTACAGGAATTCCAGAATTTCTTAGACACCCTGGGTCTGATAATCCGATTGGGGCTCGCCGTTTTAGGTTTGCTGACGGTGAATCAATAATTTATTAACTCAGGTAATTATAATCCTCGTTTTTGGCCCGGAATAGACGACACAATCACGTTCGGCAGAGCATCATTCATTGTCTCGGGGGCGAAAGCTATTGTCCTCGGGGTGAAAAATGTCTTTTGGGGAAGATTTACTCGCCCCCATCGCCGCAGAAGGGGTTGAGGGAGGTATTGAAGGGCTGAATTGAGAGGAGAACGAAAGAAATATTGCATTTGTGGCCTGGAAATACCTGGAAACCAACGGAATTCTCCGAATTTTTCGTCATTCCGGCTACAAAATGGCCGAACAAAGGAACAAAGGGCTCGTCGATGTCTCGATATCGAGTAAATTAGTCAGAAAATATCGATCGTGTCACTGATACGAGATTTTCTCTGTGCAATTGAGCACGAGAAAACCCATCAATAACCTGTTAACAATCATAAATAACTGTTAATTGGCTGAGTGAAATTTGCTAAATTTATTTTCACTTCTGAAGTAATTTTTCAGTCTTCACAATGAGCCCTCAATCGATTGAATCGCTTCATTTCGCCGAGAGATATCAACACCACTTTGTTCCGATGAATTATTTAGTTACTGATATTGCCCCAAAGAATTTACTAGAGACAATACTTCGGAATAACCCGAGAATGTTTTCAACGTTTGGGCCCAATTACCCAGGGCAGGGAGCCCTCGAGAATGTAAACAACAATGTTTACGTTCGGAGTAGTGCGGGACAAGTATTGTCCGGTCAGTGTTTCCAGTGTTCCTCGGGCCGGCGTGGGTATAAGATCGTGTTCAGTGCGTGATTAAGTGAAGAATGTGATTTTTTTCTGTGAAAAAAGTGTTCAGTGCAGTTTTTTGGTGCCTGCTCTTCCCTGGGGGCCTCAGGAACATGCGGAAGCCGGCTTCGGTGAGTACAGACAATAATTTATCAGTTATTTCGAATTGTTCGTCTAACCTAACCTGAAATGCGTCGCAATATCTCGGGTTATTTGCAGGAATTTGGGGTTTAGGCAGCGAATTAGGCACTGGGGAGTGAATGAAATTAGTAATTGCGTTTTTGGGGGGTTATTAATGGATCGAGCGAGTATTTTGGGATCTGCGGGGGAGGTTAGAGGGGTCTGGGAACCCGCCATTTCTTTCAATTGTCTGGGATCCTGGGGATTTATGCAATCCGAGGGTATTTTAGACGTTTTTGCTGAGAATTTTGACCCCATTTTTGCAGGGTTCATGAGGTGGATGTAAATATAATATCAGAAATCACTTGATTTAATCCATACGTTCTAGAATTTTTTTTCGATTTAATTATTTTTTTTTTAATTGGATACTTCTATTTAATTTTTGGTGAACATCGGTTTCTGGGGAATTTCGGGGAATCTAGGGGAGATAGAGATATTTTTGTGAGGAGCTTTCTTGGGGGGGGAAAGTAGAAGCTATAAAAAAGGTAATTACGAAAATATCGATTTTTTAATTAGATTTCGAGATATTTGTAGGTTAGAGGTCTAATTCAATTTTTTTTCGGGAATTTCGGAAATAAATTGAAATGTATTTTCCTTGGGGATGAATATTTCCATGAAAATTTCCATTATTAATTCGTAAAAATCATATGTTCAAGGCTAATTTGAATGATTAACAATATATAATTTAATGAGTGAAGATCTGCAAAATTATTCAACAATTTTTCCGAATCAGTGAATTTATTCATTCATTTATTACAAAAATTAGGGGTAAATAACTACTGACAAAATACGAGTGCAAATTTTCTAAATTTGACTATTAGAAGTCACTTAAGACATTTATAAAAACTCCATTTATACAATTAACAATCGGAGAGTGTCTCTTAACTGGGCAGGAGTTGAATACCAATACTTTTATTATTAATTGAGGAAGGCTGATTATTCAGTTCAGCTTCATTCAACATGTAACATCGAAGCCCTCAGTTTATATTTTCAAGGAAGTTGTTCGGGTTGAGAAGACATTTTAGAATCAACAGGTTTGTGGTCGCGATTGTTATTCCCATTCATGTGCAACAGCTAATAAATTAATTGCATTTCTGGTGGTGGGAGATTATTGAATTCATCTGCACAGAGTTGCGTCGAGTTGAGTCAACCAGGGAAGCAGTAGTTTTATCTTTCTTCTGTAGTTGGGGTCCTTGGAGATGGGGTTGTGCTCCAGGTAGACTGTCTGGAGTT
>JAPYZN010000551.1:0-27314 GCA_030522865.1 Psyttalia lounsburyi | reverse complement strand
CTGACAAAAACTATTGTTCGTCACGTGTGAGACAGGAATTTTCAGCTCGTGTGATTGGCAGCCCTCGGCTCCGCCACGGGCAGCCAACTTCACACTCGTGAAAATTCCGTCTCACTCGTAACGAAATATACTATTTCATCACGCTGTGTCGGCAAAGTAACTCTCCGCTTTGCGTCGAGTGACTGAAAAGTACTTTTTCGTCCATGGCGCCCGAAAATCTGCGATCGCGGTTTTCCCAAAGACGAAAAATATTATATGTCACTCGGCGATAAAAGTATTATCTGACTCATGTGATTATAATCCTCGCCTTCGGCTCGGATTATAAAGCCACATTAGTCAGATAATACTTTCATCGCCTGGTGACATAATGTACTATTTCGACACATTGAGATGAAAAATTATGTTTGTAACTCGTGAAAAAAATGGTTTTTGACTCGTGGGATTATATCACGAGCCGAAGGCGAGGCACTTTTTCAACGAGTTACGAACAAAATTGTTCATCTCCGCTTCGCGTCGAGTGACTGAAAAAGTAGTTTTTTTCACTTGGGGAAAAATTATAGCACTCGCCGAAGGCGAGTTTTAAAATTCCACATGCTGAAAAATTTTGTTTTCCCATGAAAATCGAGCTTTGTTCATTACAATCTGTAAAAAATAAGATTAAAAACGAAATTGATCGTCTCAAGCAGCCAAACATTGTCCGTGAAACAAAAGCCGCATTCATGCTTTAAATGTTTTTTTTTTAATTCGAGAATGTCATTTCCTCTATGGAATTCATGGAAATGGACCAGCGGAAATTTGATAGGGGCAATTACAGATGAATATTACCAGTTCATCCAGACGTTGAGCGAGTGAATATCCAACCCTAGAATCACAGCCAGTGATGAGGATGGCTTTGCCAGCAGCAGTTACCTAGCATCCATTTAAATTAATATCAAGTCTCATATCGCAATGGCTATTAAAGGGGAAATTAAAGTTTCCCACAGGTAATGTGACGTCAAACCCTCGTCAATAAGTGAGTTCAAGTTCGAAGAAGGTCAGAGGATGATACACATCGATAATGAAAAAACCCCACAGACCCCGGTAAAAAGTGTGGATTACAGACTCGGTTTTATGAACTTCAACATGTTAAAGTACTCGACATTATGCGGAGTCCGCCGATAAATAATTAATTGGGAATGCTTGATTCATTGCAGACAGCCCGCTTATATTTTCTGATCTTAAGCGAGGGTAAGCGTGGAATCTATTTTATGTAATAGGGAAATTGTCACGTTAAATAATTGATCAATTTCTCCAACTAAACTTTTTCAATTATTTCTTTATATGACAGAATCGAATTAAATATTTAATTAAATAATTCAGACGACTTCAGACTTCATTTTCATTGGGAAAATTCGCGATTTAATTCAATTGAATCTCAAATTGAATATTATATTGGATGTTTATAAAATTTAATTGGAAATTTGAGGAAATTTTTGGCAAGTTTTTCATTTGTCTATAGCTTCCAATAACTTAACAATAAATTGGAAGGTTCAAATTTCCTTCGTAATCATTCCCCACAGCTCTTTTTAAATCAGATTATGATTAGCTGATTAACATAATTGTTTAATTCATGTATGCACAGAGAAAATTGCATATGCACTGCTAAAAAGAATCTGTTCAGCCAAACGAATATTTTTCTGACAAGACTTTAATTTTAAACGCGTTTTTTAATAGAAATTTCGGGCTTTTGATTATCCGAAACGTATTTGTATGGCAAAATTATGGGGAGTTCCAATTAATCGCAAATTAAGAGTCTCGAGAGTTCTAAATGAAGCCGTTCGAAAGGCGCAATTACAGATTTGACATATTTAATTGAAATTCTGGAAAATTACTTTGAAATCTCAAAATAAAAATTTTTATTGGACAGAATGAGGTGGAGTGGAAAATCAATTTCAACGATAACACTTGTAATCTGAGAGCGATCATTACTTGATCACTGGGAAATGTGACCAATTGAAAAATTTGAAGAATTATAAAAGTACAATTCGGTCGGTAATTACCTCTGTATTCATCTGTTGCCTCTTAGCCCAGTCGGGGCAGATGTTAAATGAATTTTGAGTAGAGTAAAATGAAAAAATCTTCCCAATTTATAAAGCTCTTCTTCGTGATCTCGTAATGTCATACAGAATGTCATTTGAAGCGGGTCTATGCCACGTGAATTATTCAACCGTTACTCTAAATTTATCCAGGTGTAAGTAAAGGTTCACTCGGGAGGACTGGTAACACAGTGGGAATTTCTGCTCCCCAGAAAATTCTCTGAATTATGAATATGCCTACCTTGAGATTATGATAGAATAACGTCAAGCCAATGGAGAGAGACAGGAACAGGAGGAAAAGTAGGAAGCTCGATGTCTGCGATATACCAAGTGTATTGAATATTGTCGCGAGAATAACAGCCGCAGCGTGTGAAAAAGCTATTGGTAATATACACCTCTCCAAGAGTTCCCACGTCTGACTATCGTCGGGCTCTTCCCTCGTTTTCGATGGCATTCTTCAATTTACAAAATACCTCAATTCGTTTCGTTTTGTCTGACAATGACTATTATTTATTCCCTCGTTTATTCGATCATTCGATCGAGACATTCGCTAATTTACAACGAGATCAAACTATAATCACGTCTTAGCTAGGACTGAGCTAACTTTAAACTGGAAATAGTGTCTCATATTGAATGCGGTGTACCTAAATATAACTGCAGGGATGAGTCTTTAAATTTTGGTATCCCCTGGTTTATTTTTGGATTACCCAATTGTTCAGAATAATTCACGTTATAATATTATTCTTCAGTCTGACAAATTCATATTTAACCTCATGATAATTCATATTTATATCCATATTCTCCAGTTTCAGCCATTCATTTTCATACAGAAATTCTATCAATATAACTGAGACATTGAAAAATGGATAAAACTTCAGTGCAAATGCATTTTCACGCTCTCCCTTCATCTAATTTTAAACTTGAAAAAGTAATAATAAGGATCCATGGGCGCCTGATTTAAAGCTAATTAATTTACGATCCCCGGCGCAGTCCAACAACGGTAGGAATATAAACAATAATCGATAATGCAATGCCGAAAACCTCCAAAATCCAGACGTAATTGTATAAAAAATGGATAAGAATAAAAACCGTTTTCCTAATTGATTATACTCATCAATTATCAATTATCGAAGGATCATAAATTAATTTGCCAATGAAATAAGGCTTTTACCTAATTAAAATCAGAATCAGAATTAGCTGAGTGATTTAAAAGGCCAATAATGCATTAAAATGATCCAATTAGTATGCAAACCACGGTAACCACAGAGCAAGAGCAATATCAATTGAGCCAACAATCAATAGCCCAATCTGAGCGAAGCTGACGAGGTGTTAGTAAATGGTTAAATGATATCATTAGAAGAATTACTTGCCGAGTCGAGTGGAGGGCGATAGGAACAATTGTGGTTATTAAAAACCACCCTTGAGCAGTTTCAGTCGTCCTCTCGGTTTTCCCTCTCATCAAACTCACTAAATTCATGATGTCCGCCAGATCTCTGCACTAGGCACCCTAAATGTGAAATGAAGAGGAGTAAATTGGGGCTGCAATTGGACTGAAAGACTCAAATTCTCCCCCCCTCGGGTATTAAAAAAAAATGGAAAAATAAAAATAAACTCCAGAGATAAAGAAGCGAGGGATGAGGGGTGAGGGGCACAGGAGTGGGGTAGGTTATTGATTTTGCTGAGGGTGGAGTTGGTGTGGGGTAGGGGTGGAAAATTCTCATAGTAGTGGGGGGCAGGTGGTGGCTGTGTGCTATATATGCGCGTCGTCGAGTCGGACGTGGGTATAAATAGGAAGGGTGGTTGCACCATTGACCCAGTGCTTGTTGGATTATCGCACGACTGGGTGGGTGGTCGGTAGTCTTCACTCCGAGCACTGCACTCTGACACGAAGTTCATCCCTAGAATGATTTGTCGTCTCATTAGTTTGTAAATAAACTGATAATTAGTGAGGAACAGCCATTGGAAAATTGACTGCGGGGGGGGATATTGGCGGGAGTCTAGTAGAGATTGTCTCAAAATTTTCATTGAGATCCTTTGATTTGATGGAAGAAGTTGTTGGTCCGACTGAAGTACAATTAGAGACACTGCCTACATTGGACCCTTTCGAAATCTTAAAAATTCATTATTTCAGGAGGGCCTTTTAATCTGGTTAGGTTGATTGTTTGAATGAGGCGGTTTGGGATAGTCCAGTGATCCTGGAGAATTGAATAAGTGGTTGGACGACATTTGTGTCAACGAACTCGGAGGGTAACTGAGAAAGGGAGTCCACACGCCCTTCCTCCCTCGTGCGTTCGGTGATCTAGTCGTGAGTTGAATTGTAATGATCGTTGGGTCGAAAAAATAAATGATGAAGGGGATGTAGAGCGTTTAATTGATCCGGGGAATTTGCCAGCCAGTATAAAAAACGTAATCCGCACTTGACCTGAAATTTCAAAAACTTTGAATTGACTTTTTCAACAGAATAAACATGTCGGAGTGCACTGCGGTAATTCCATCCACGGGAAATCCGTACAAAATTGTTGACTGCAGCAGGGAAAAGCGGAAAGGAATTACTGCCTCTTCACTCGAGGACCTCACCAACGTGGCCAGGAGTAGATTGGCCCTGCCCTCAGATGCCGATCTCACTATTGTGTTGGAACAAGATGGTAAGTTTTGGTTTATAACTTGGCTGTGCCACAGTAATATTAATTAGAAGAGTGAAAATCATTGGGTGTACTGGAAATTGAAGTGGAGTTGATTTGAAATTATAATTTAATTGTGACATCGTCAACGAAATGAGTGAATTGAGCTTTTATCTCGGGACTGAATTGATTTTAGAAAATATTTCAGTCAATTTTTTTTTTTATGGGGTTTTGAATGGGACAGAATCGAATTAAATATTTAATTAAATAATTCAGACGACTTCAGATGTCAATTTCAGTGGGAAAATTCGCAAATTAATTCAATTGAATTTCAAATTGAATATTATATGGGATATTTTATGAAGTTTTATTGGAAATTTGGGGAAATTTTTGGGAAGTTTTTTATTCGTCTATAGCTTCCAATAACTTAACAATAAATGGTTTTGAATTGGTTACTATGGCAATAATACAATATTCTGAATGGCGTTGTCAGTAAACTGAAGGCACCATAAGTTTTTACATCGCTAAGTACTCCCACTCAACCGTATTCCCACTCCTAAAAACGAGAGAAACACTTATGCTGACTTTTGTGTATGTATGGATGTTGAGGATGAAAATTTAGTTCTGTTAATGAAAGTACTCCCCAACCCAAATATAATATTTCATAGTAAATGCACAATAGTACGTTTTATGCGCGAGCCTTCGAGCACAAATTACATCGTCCACCACGTGCAAAATTGCCTTCCCAGCCGAAGATCAGGATGGCCAACACGTGGGGGATGACGATGGGTTTTCGATGGTGGGGCGTGAACATTATTTTTCCGGTGGGGTAACCCGAGAAGCAGCTTCCTCTGAATTTTTCAGCTCTCGTGAAACAAAAATATAAATTTCGGTTCGTGAGAGTTTACTAGCCCAAGCCAAAGGCGACTTCTATCATTTTTTCATGAAATTGTCTGGAACTGGGACATTTCAGGAACGCTCCTTATAAATGTCATTGATCCTCCGGTTGAATTGTGGTTTTCAGACGGTGTGATAAAAAGTACAGTTCCCAAATTCTTCAGTTTTTCAGTAAATTTTAAAATCAAACAAAATGCAAACTTTATACAACACTCTTTGAGGACCTTGTCAAAATATTGCCGGGATAGCACTATGAAGTTCTGAAAAAGATCTGAAAGTTATTTTCTATATTTCGTGAGAACAACAGAAAGAAAACGACATTGAGAATGTCATTTCCCCAATGGAGAATGAAAAAAGAGTGTGATATAATTACCTGAACAACTCCACCTGACCTTCGTCACAAAGCGTAACCAATTCTCCTGCCTCTCACTCCCCTAATCATGACAGCCTCTCCTAATCATGTGACGTAATCCTTGAAGGACTCCTCAGGAGTGGCCATTTATTAAGCCATTTAGCAATTTCACCGTTAATCAGTCTGATTAAATAATAGAAAGGAAGTAGTTCTAAAAAACAAGGAGAGTAGTAATGGATGTAATTATTTTAAGAGTGGCAATATTTTGCAGGCACTGAGGTAGACGACGAGGAGTATTTTGCGACACTCGAGAGAAACACAAGCCTGATGGTACTCCAGGGAGATGAAAAGTGGGCAGCTCCAGGCAGCAGTAAGACTGCCTCACGTTACATAGTTGTTGACAATGTTGACAACGCTGGTAGAACGATCGATGAGACTGTGCGACGTTATCGAACCCCAGTTGAGCCACTGGTGTCAACATTACACGGTGATCCATCACACATCTCCCTCCTCAGTGGTAATGATCTCGAGTTGCTAAGTGATATGAATCCAGATAGTCTCGCTGATATCGTACCAGACAGACTGTTCTTGGAGCAACTTAAGGAGGCATCGGGCAGATTTTTGGCGGAGAAACGACAGGCCCAGGAGTCAATGGCACTCCTTCAGATGTACGCGTCTGGCGGTGAAATGGAGCGAGCGTAGGCCATGTGGGGGGTGGGCGCCCTCACACTGGCCAATATGTATCGCGTCCGACGTCGGATCTTCTACAGGGGACGACAATTGCAGCAAACTCTGATTCTCTTCTGGAATTGAGCCCATTTATCCTTGAATTACGACTGAATACAACGGGATTATTATTCTCTAGTGGGAATATTCAGTCTCGATGGTTTAGTCATCAATTGATTCTACGGATTTTGTGTCTTCAGGAATGGCGAAGAATAAATATTGTTATTGATCTATTTACTAAGGAATTCGAGGATGTATGAGGCCAAATGATAAATTGTAAATTGTGAGTGATTATTTGTACAATTTAACCATCAAGTTATCTCTATTAACTTCTAACTAATCGTCGAGTCGATTGTAAATACGACTCTGTTAGATGTTCGATGAAAAAAAATAAATCTAAATGTAAGGATATCATTCAGAGAAAAATTTTATCTGGGTTTCCTCATAATTGATTATATTTGTCTCCAAGAAGATGAAATTATGCTCATATAGTCATTAAAATTACTCCGTTCAATTGACCTTCAATTGAGGAAGCAAATCGATCGACCTGATTCATTTGAAATTTTTCTCTGAATGTCATAAATCAGTAGCTAGTCTGTTTTCAGTCATTTTTAGAAAAAAAAAACGATTTTCTTCTTGATTATTAATCAAATCGCTATGACCAACCGAGTCACAGTAACGCACCCCACGGAATTGTATAATTGATGCTCAGTAAGAAAAAAAAAAACAAATCTAGCATGTAAAGAATCGATTAATGATACATTAATCGTATAATTATTTCAGATATAATCATTTGAACCGAGAAACAAGAATTGTACATGTACTTCGGAGAATAGGGTAACGTTATAAATCGCTTGGATAACACCAATCGGTGACAGATGGTGTGGCTGAGTCAGTTCTAATAGGAAAAAAAAAATCCACAAAAACTAGAAAAAAAAAACGCCGAATCCCTTCAAACATCAGGAACAAAAATTGAATAAAGGAAAAGCGAGACAGCCTCGTACGTAGATTAACGATGGAAAAATTAACTATTTTTTTTAGTTGAACCAACGTGCAAGCGAATGATTTAAAGACTGAATTTATAGAGAAAAAAAGGTACCAGCATCAAATCCATCTAGATCACCAATTCACGAGTACACGAGAAAATGTAAACAAAAATTGTAGGATACGAATACCATACCACGTGACACCAGATATCAATCCTTTGATACAAGCGAAGTTGTGCATTTGTTAGATAAGAGTAATAATAATGAAAATAACAATCCAATAGAGTAGGTAAATTAAAATCAAATTGATTAATCGAGTAAGAATAAGGGAATAAGTAGTTCTAGGGGCTTCTATAAAGACTGTATGCTCGCGTCCTGCCCCCATCCTCATCAGCTGCAATTCTGCATCGATAAGATTGTTTAGAGGACTCAAGTCCAGTGATAAGGTTCTAATTTTACAGATTAAAGGGAAAAATATTGTACAAAGTAAGTAATATGAGTCAATAATTATGCGAATCCCACTGAGGCCCCCTAAGCAACATTTTCTCGATGTGATTTTCATTTGTACTCGTAAAACGTCGATTTAACAATTTAATAATGATACTGTTGTTGTATAGAAATGAAGAGATAAGGCGAAAGTATGTGGAACAAAAAAAAAAACACTGATCCAAATCTGCCAATTTGCAACTGAACCAACTGATGAAAAGGAATCTCTATCTTATTTGATTGTTCACATTGCTCCAATAATTTTGGAGATAGGTATGACTTCTTACGATCCAAGGGTATTTGTGTACAAATTTATTGGAGCAAACTGGGTCATCAGGCATTGAATTGAGATTCATTCGATTTTCCAATGACACATGTCCAATATTTTCGCGTATTTTTCTGAGTATTCGAAGTGATTTTGTCTTGGAAAAATGAACACATCGCCTTATTTCAATTACTGTTAATCACAGAGCTACTAAAATAATATTTCAACTGAAATCGATAATCCAAGGAGAGTAAACTAGAGTAAATAAATAAATAAATAAAGGTAGATTTTAATGTAGTATATATAAACTGAAAATAACTGAAAGAAGCGATACAACGACCAGTAAGAAGGTATTGTTATTGAAACTATGCCACACATTCATTTAAAAAAAAACAGGATTTTTTTTTCCACAAGTTAATAAATAATGGTAAAGGCAGCTTCTAAAGGGTATTGAATAATCCATGAACACAAGAGAACGGCAGCTAAGTCGGTATTTACGATACGTGCTGTTAGTCAATAACTATCGAATAGCCTACTGCCATCAAATTTGCAACAAGAGGAAAATCATCCACAATGACGAACAAAAAATGCTCAACGACTTCTGCAACAATTGCCAAGTAATTTGTTTTTTATTCAAGGCAATTTTGACTGTGAGCCCAACATCTACTGGCTAACAGCCGTCTTAAGATCGTACAATTTTAATAAACAATCAAGTAAACTGAAGATTATTGATTGGTAAATTAAACATTTGAGTCAACCATTAATTCCATTGATTCACTGATTTTTTATGCTCAACAAACGCAAATTCAATTCATTTCGCATTGCAACTTCTTTGATTATTATTATTCTTTGCATTGCAAACACAGAACAAGTCTCGGATAACGCAAGTGAATTTGTGGACGTTCATAATAAAATTAGTTTGCGAGTGAAGATAAATGGCTTTGATCCAGCAATAGTTTATGTTTTAATGGTATTCAAGAAGTTTCCATCGATTATCTGAAAAAGCACACTAGAGGCTTCATTCCACCTGGCAGATGCACTCCTCAGTTGACATGCAGCTTCCTGAACTGTCAATTCACTCTTGACCAACTGCTTATTGATTCCAGTGAGCTCTTGAATACCAGTAGTAATGGTATTATCAGTCAGACGAAGAATATTTCCCCTGAGTGACTCATTACACTCGTCTGGTAAAGCAAAAACACAAACAATACATTAATATTATATTATTACTAATTGTGATAAATTCGTTTGATAATGAACAATTTAATTTTCTAATTTTTACATTGATTTCTAGGGCTTTAAGAATAGAGAACTTTCATCAGATATTTACTACAAGTAAATTAGAGAGAATATAAATTAATAAATTGGATATAATAGTTTAATATTGAATGCAAAGGAAATAAATATAGTCAGTGTCTTAATTACGAAATACGTAACAACAATTTTCTCTGATATACTGATATATTCCAGTTCATTATTACTGTCATTGATTTGATCTTGTAATGATTGTAATCAATAAAGGGAGACAACCTTCAATGAGTATTGAATATGACTTACGTAATTTTTTGTGGAGTAAACTATTGTATTTAATGAATTTTCGGTCACTCGCTGATTTTACGTTTACGTAGGGAGGACAGGCTGTTGCATCCATGGCCACACTGGCACTACTCAAACTTCCACCGTCTGCAGAGATTCAGAATTAAAGTAAAATTCCAATAAATTTAAAGTGTTTTTGAAAATTACAAAGCATCGTCGGAGAGTGTCATTAGATTTTGTTAATCGCATTTTTTTATTCAACTTAGTAAATTCAATTTTTTATTCAGTAGAAGAGTTTAAAAAATAGTGAATGTTATAAAATTGATTTTAGTGAAGCTCGTTCTGTAGGACTTTCTTCAAATACTTGTCACACGATTTGTTTGGAATATTTGAAGATATTTAATTTAATAGCCTTAATGAATAATGAATGGATGACTAGATTATGAGGCTTGAAATATTGAAGGGTATACCATCATCAGACTCTGTGGCTTCCCCTGATATTATCATTCCGGACGCATTAGGCAGATACTTGAAGGCCAAACCCTGAAATTATCAAGTACTTTGACTTTTCCATTCAATTTGTCAGAAGGAAGAAGAAGAATAAAGAGATGGGTAGGTTTCTGGATGTTTTTTTTACCGTTTTTATGTCGAGGGTGTCCTCATCAGACTCCGGAGCCTCTCCTACCACTACCACAGCCTTTTTATCCATTTTGAAAACAGGTTTTTTGTCTGTTTACATTGCTCCACCGGATAAAAATAGGCGAATCAATGTCAAATGCAAATGGAACAGTTAAAAGAAATTTTCCGCACCAAAAATTTGTATTTGGAGGGAGTACTTCATCACTGAATCGTGAACAATCATCAGCTGATTATTTAGGTTATGTTATGATTCTTTGGAGCTGTCAAAGTTCTCTGAAAACCCTTTTTTTATTGAATTAACCGAAATTCAATACTAAATATTCATTAATTATCGCGGATTGTTTTTCCAACAATCATTAAAATAGGAGACTATATTTTCCAGATGTTACATTTTTTTCGTAAGTCTTCTTCTTTTGCTTCTTTTCATGCATAAGGCTTGATTTCCTATTTTTTGCATGACTTCCTGTTTTGTTTAATATCGCAAATTAATACCGGATATAACGAAGGCGAATAAATTTTTTGCTCCAAAAAGAAATTCTTAGAAATAATTCTCTATTTCATGCTATCGTGTAATAACATTGTAACGATGCTTTAAAAATGTCGAAATAATTTATTGATGCCACATCAAATTTTTTTATAGAAATCATTAAAATAAAATATATTCTCATTGTGAGAAATTCCACTCCTCCATGAACATCGTACGACTTGAGTAACTTTAATATAACTCATCCCCTGAGGATATCAAGCTCTTCAGGTGTGACGTGTATTCGTAAATCTTTCTCTTTGATAACATCCTGAATTTGCGTGAGAAGTTGAGGCGCTATCTCGGCAGCATCAATGTAAATGCATCTAGCCCAAGGACATGAGGCCACACTCTCGTGATAAATTTCCTCCCCCTTCTTCTCACAGAGATTTTGCTCTCGTAATAACAGCATGTAGAGTCTCCATATCAAAGGGCAACATCGAATTTCAGGGATTCTGAAAGAGACGAGAGTTTAGATTAATTGAATTAGTTACTCGGTTGGATGGCAGGGTTATGTATAGTTAGGGAGTTACGGACTTTGAGAGTCTTTTGTGAAAGTGTAGCAATTTGTTGAGTGCTGCAGCTCTAGCTATGGTATCTTCCTGACAGACTTCGGAGTTTAGACGACTTCTGCCTGCCAGACACCAGGAGATAGCCGACCAAAGTCGTTTCGTTGAACTCGATGTTCGAATACACCAGTTCGGTTGTTTACTCTGCAGAGGAAACAATGTTTAGAATTCTCATTCTTTTTATTTCCCATTCTATCGGTTAAAGTTCATAAAATTGCAGGTTTCAATAAAACAACACAAAAGTAACATTTCAAATACTTAAAAAAGACTAGTGGCATGAGCTTTGATGAAATAAACCGAATATTTTCTCGAACAATTGCTAGTATGTGAGATGAATGAAAAATGTAAATTAAAAAAATTATGGTTTTCTAATAAATTCATATTTCATACCTGAATTGCGGAAGACACCGACAGCATATAAAAATTATCAGGAAATTTTTCTAACGCGCTATCCAATCTCCCCTTCAAATCGTCAATTCGCCTTCTATGTTGTTCACCCACCATCTGCTTGAATATTAACTCGCCCTCGCAGAAAATCTCCTGAGAAAGAGTAAAAGCTGAACAATCAAACCCCTCTGTTCTCCCATCACACATTTACCTGCAGATATCGATTTTCCCTTGACCTCTCGATACACCTCTCAAACATTTCGTGACTTTCATCCAAATCCCTCCCAACAACGTAAAGAAAGTAAACGTAACACATGACAACATCACAATGGAAATTAGGTTGAAAATATTTTTCCAAGCCGCCGTCAAGACTATTCGACGAGTTGATGAATTCCTCGCAAGATCCCTTCAAATATTGTTCAGTCCGTCGTACTTGCTCTTCCGGAGAAGCTCCCGATGACATTTGCGCAAAAATCCCCATAATTCTCGTCTTATTATTCACATCCCAAGTCCTTGTATCCAGTAAACATTCAATAAGTGTCCTATAAAGACTCAATACCGATCTCCGCTCGTCAATATTTTTAATATCTAATATCACATTTCCCTTGCTCTCAATAGCAGTCTTCAGAATACTAATGCAATTCTCCCATTTCCCCACTTCTCTCTCAATAATAGCATATTCCCTATAAAAATCCAAGTTATTTCTATTTTGCTCCCTCCTCAAGAAGTCTTTAAGAATCCCTTTCAACTTTTTAATACTTTTCTCATTTCTTATCCCCTGGTATTGTTGGACTTCCACTAAACTCCTCTCAAACCTCATCCACCAGACGTAGATTTGATTTTTTTCCTCCAGGATCAGTTTCTCGGCGATGATTTTGAATGCCTCTCGAATGAAATCCACAAAGCCCTCTTGCGCCGGATGGTACTTCAAATACTGAGGTCCACTCGTGATACCCCCCTCGATCAATCCCTTCAATAAACAATTTCTCTCTGGATGTCCAGCGACCTCACCCACACCGGGGAATACCATAGGCAGAAGACTCTCAACAGAATCAATTCCCCAATTGTACTCGTCCATCCCCAGCTCTTCGAGGATCACATGTCTCGTAGGCAAAAGTGGAACTTTCAGTGACAGAAGTGCATAAATACCGAGTCTAAAATTCGATCCTGTTGACAATAACGGATGAACGAATTCAGTGACGTCGTCTGGGGATATAAATCTGTGCGAGTCACCAATCAATTCAACCTCCTCCTTCTGAACAGTCGTCCAGTGGCAATTCTCCCTGAGCAGCTCCACTCGGAGCCATAATTGATTTAGAGGCAATTGAGAGGTCAAAATGACCTCTTCCATTCCAATTAATTTCTTCTCGTCGATCGAACCTTTGAAGCTCTTGGAGTCTCTGGTTATCCCTAGATTCAAAGCAAGGAGCATCCTCAGGGCCTCCCACATCTGCTCCCAAAGGCCCGCATGTCTCAGAAATGTCAGGCACTGGTGCAACATCTGGAGTAAATTGCTGTCGTAGAATTGGGCAGTAGATCTCGACCACAAATGCAAACTTGAGAAGCACTTTGTGTATAAGGCGAGCACCTTTGGAGCTGTGCAGAGGGCCACTGATGATCTCGTGGCGGTTATCAGAGCCTGCCAGAGAATGAGATTGCCAGGATCCTTGGAGATAAGGTGTTCCAGTTGGGAGGAATAGTGATCTGCTGGAGACAATTCATTCAGAAAGTGCAGTTTGTACTTGAGGAGGAGGGAAGAGTTTGGGTTATCCTCCAGCGCTTTCTCCACTATAGCCAGTTTCCTCTGGTATTTTATGATCTCTGCTCGTGTGTTGTGAGGACACATCTCAAAATTGTGATCTCGATCCTCGAAGTTTATGTATTGGATCCAGAGATCGATGTTATTGGGATCATCTGTGAGTTTTTCGTTGAATTCTTTGATCTTTAGCTTTGTCTCTTCCTCTTTAGCTTGTTGCTGGATTTTGAGCAATTCTGCAGACAGTTGGGAATCATGTTGGAGGGGTGCTGGCTCAGTTTTCAATTTTTTTGAGGACTTTTTAGGTGGATTTCGGGGAATACCAAAATATCGACCTGAATGCTGTTGCTTCTTGTATTTGAAGGACACGAAGCCTAGGGTTTTGTCAGAGGAACTGTACAGAGGTCTCGCTCGTGTACACAGTGTGTCTACCCGCAAATTTCCCTTGTCTCGCACTCTGTCGTCGAAATAAATGTTTTCAACCACCAGCTCGTACTTAATTTTAGATTTTGCTACTTTATTTGACTTGTGCTTCTTGGATTTCTTGTGTTTCTTTGGGGGTGGGAGGGAGTAGCGAGGAATTTCAGAGATGTCTGAATCCAGAGATATCACTGGTGCTACTTCTTCCTCTTGGATTTCGAAGACTTCAGCATCGGAGGAGTCTGAGGAAATCGATAAAATACGTGACCCGGAGATTATCTCGGGCTTGAAGCTCGAGTTCTCCAACCAAATGTCCTCATTTCGACTCTCGACAGTGTCAACCTCAGACGATTGGGATGAAGTTGCAATGTCGTATGCAGGAAACAACGACATTTCAATGAGTAGTGCGCCTTTATATTTTGTAATGATTTGTTCGTGAGGTTGATTTACTTTTCTCGAAACAGAAAAATATCACAAATATTTATTTATATTCGTACTTACGACGTTTATAACCTCATTACACTTTCAGAAGCCAACTACGAACGAGTATTAATCACCCAAAATTATCAGAAAATAGATATTTTATGTACAGTCCTTCGTTTAGAATGAGTAATTAACTAACGTACTGCGGAACAATAATTCGATTTTTGAAGATTTAATGCGAGTTCTTCATAACATGCTGATGTTATTTTTATTTTTGAAATAACTTCGGGCAACAGCTGCTCGGCGGCGCAACGGTCTCCGTACAGTGGCTCCACTTGATGGTGAATTTAAATTACTGGAACTAGACGAAGAAACAATAATACAACGGACAAAAAGTTTTGAAAGGCCAGAAAATCGGTAGTTTTGAGTTTTTTTAATGGATAATTTCATCCGAATGATAGAGTTTCGACATAAAATGGAATCTCTTCCTCAGATCATGAACAAAGAAGTGCTTCTTTACTGACATCAACGCTGTAGGTGGGCGAGGACGCCGGTGCTCAATCTCGCGTTGAATCGAGTGATTAAATTTCAGTAAAAAAGCAGACCAAACAATGTAAAAATGCCGAAGGAGGACATTATTGAGGGTGGGGATTGTAAAAAGTGCAAAGATCCCTTGATGTCAACAAATGCTGAAGCTTGTAGGGATGGAGTGAGCAGAATAACCAATAAAAAAGGGAACAATGAGGAAACGACACTGGAAGCGTTGAATTTGGCTCTTGGGTCTGCACATTCAGTGTGAATTATGAAGGAATTAGTGCCGAAAGTTCCGAGAGGTGATTTTTCTTCTAAATATGTGAAGCAAAAAAACAGAGTGAAGTATCATTCAATTATTGTCACCAAAATTCGTTACTTATCAGCAAATGCCGAAGCTCAATACGACCCTCATTTGTTTCGTAGATTCGGACAAATAATGATCCAAAATATAAACAAAATACCCAAAAAATACCAAACGCTCAGAATTTTACAATAAGATGACAAGAATGGATCTAACATAACCCATTTTGTCCGATATTCTTCTGAAATATCTGTCCAAAGAAAACCAACATTTCTTTACAAGTATACCTAGTGAGTGAAGCAAACCAGACAATCTAAGTTGATAACTAAGCTCCCACCCATATGATGAAGCTGAGAAAAGTTTTAAAAATACCCAATAAATATAAAGTGATAAATAAAGTTCCCCAAGGAATTTCCAGTTATGTGAAAAACAAGTGTCTCGCTGGAGGAAAAATTCCTCATAAATGTTGTGATTTCTGTGACATCCACCGGTCAATTTTGAGAGGAAATTACTTCTCAATAATTGTTGACTATTTCGAAAGAGTGACACTATTATCACCACAACGTGAACTGGAAAAGTGCATACATACCGTGATGTCGACAGGTCACTGCTCGTGACCTCATTACTTCAGAATATTTACACATCGAGTAACATCGCTGAAGCTGCTGCGTAACAGATGTTCTTTGCCCAGTATTGTTGTATAATCTCAGAAATCAAGGTTAGCACATTCATTCATTATTCATTTATTTATCCATAATTTATTCACTGGAATATTACACTCAATTGCTACATGAATCGTACGATTTTACTGGCCGAACGACTGCGAATTCAGTGAGAATTGATTCGAACAATTAAGGCCTCTTAAAGTATTTGAACATCTCTCAGAAATTTCAGATTAATATATTGCTGAGTTGATGCAACTGCCGTTCGTTAATTTACAATCGAATATATCTCCAATACCCCCACTATTATTTTATAATATTTCGTAGAAAATATATTAATGTACATTCACACTCATATCTTATGGGAAATATTTATATGAAGTGTTCATTGGGTCACTGACATTTTCAAATATACTTGAGACATTCTTCTTTTATTTCTTCTAATCCAGATGGCATCATCCCCTACGTTCGGCAGGGACAAGGGCATGTTGACCTTTTATGTATAGGGAGAAGTGGGGTAAAATGGGACGATTTCAATTATCAATAACTCGCGATGAGCTGAATGCAATTGAGCGACTCTTTACTCATGTCAAAGCTGAAAACCCGAGCTTCAAATGAATTGAAAATCCTTCAATTTACCCTTTCCTGGTCTCGAGTTATTATCAGTTGAATACGTTTTTTACTCCACTCTCCCGTATTTATTTTCATTCGTTAAAATGACTGAACTGACATGGAATATAGCGTTCTCATTATGGAATTTACAACTTGAGTAATTAAACTGCAAAAGCTTATGGAATTTTCAGAAACGCAGACATTCCAATGAACATTCATTCCATAATTTTAGGCTCACGAGATAAATGCTACTCTAGTTCCATAAAATTTGACAATATATTTCTTTAAATTGCGTACATCGAGTACTCGGCCTTTACAATGTTCCGTAGAAGGTATTTCATTCTTAAATAGTGATAAACCACTGAGTGCACCCGCGCATTGACAAATTAGATTGAGGACAGAAAAGAGAGAAAATCTTAAAGGAAATAATGTCAATCGGCGTTTCAATTCATGGACAACTGTTTCTACGTTTTTCATTACCTTGTTTCTGGATATTAGGAAAAACACAAGATAAATAAGGTCATGGCTCTGGTGCGTTGTCGGTGAGAATATTCATTTTATTATTCGAGTTTTTTCATTGAACGCCGCAGATTTTAATAGTCAGTCAGAATTTCCATGGAGTAGTATGGGAACAGCAATAGACAGCTCGCACATGTGAAATTTTTCATCTTTTCAGATGAACTCATTGTACAAAAGAGACTGAGTCACTGCAATTTTTTTTAAATCCCCATGTATAAAAATCGTCTCGTATTAATTTGCCCAGCGTTCGGTATATATTGGAACTCACTGAACACACTTATACAGGGTGAAAGCATAGCTCATCCCGAAGGTTGCGGATAGCATAAACTATCCTCCTTATTTCTGTGTACATTTTCTAAGAGTATGAAAACTCAGCAGCCGTGTGTCACACTTCTTCCATTACCCACGCTCTGAGATTAAAGAAAACACGGACAATGCCACTCGGTTTCATTGACACAAACACGTATGCTTTTAATCGTTGACAATTGTAATCATCCGCTGGCAGAATATTATCATCACAAATGGGAATGAAGAAATGATTGTGAGAAATTATAAAATAATCTCGTTGATTTTTTTTTTTTTTTCATTTTTCAAATGAGCAGAAAATTCTTGCCAATCAGATAATGTATGCTTTCGTGCTCTTGACATGAAAAAAGAATTTCCATTCTCTCAGCTGAGGATACAGTCGATTATTTCTGAATTTTAACTCGATGTTTGACAAACAATTTAAAGAAGGATTGACGGAATTCAGTATAAAAATGCATTTAATTTGAGGTGAACAGTCTTGCTGAAATTTCAAGGAATTTTATCATTGAAAATGCATAATTTGACGGAAATTTAATGGAGACAGTTAATTTTAGTTCAGGTATTGAATAAAAATGAGGAAAATGTATAGTTGGATTTCAATGGATTCAAAATTCAGTAGTTGTAGTGACTATCAAGTAATTGTATCGATCGACAATTCAAAAAAATTGTACATTCTTCTCTTTCTGTTACTAAAATTTCTGATTTCATTGAGTCTTGTAGAAAATTAAAAAATCCATTATTATTTTTATTGCCCCCTCTACCCAGCATACATTATCACCGTCCCAAAAATTTCATAATAAAAAAAAATAGTAAATTTTAGTGTTGCTCAGAATTTTGCAATTCCATTTAAGCCCAAACAAAATTTCCAACTTGATGATTTTTCGCCCGAAAATGAGCTCAATCCCTCTTCTGAAATTAATATTCAAACTGTCCATGAAATTTCAATTCTATTTCAATGATGCAGGAAATTCTGGACATGCATATTCTCCTCATTTGAATCATTCGAAATTGCCTGACATGAGCACATGGTATACCATCAGTACTGTTTATTTTCGTGACACTAGGCATTAGAATAATTTAGAACGTGCGGTTCTCCTAGGTTCTGGCTCGTGTAACGCAATGATATTATTTCGTACGCGTTTTGTGTATACACCTCAAAACTAGGACAAGATCCATTGTGCGTTTTCGTCCCGGCTGCATGCACCGTACAACGAAAGCGCAAACAATTGTGGGAATATACTGGATAGTATTTGTGTTATCATCATGTTTTTATTCAATTTGTTTATTTCAATTTATCTCCTCGGTTCACGATTCAATATACATCGTAACAATTGGGCGTCTGTTGAGATCGGGTAAACAAATATTCGAATGAATTTTTATATTGGTCCATGCGATTTTTATTTCGAAATATTTTAGTTGCAAATTTCTAGTGTCTATCTGATCACTGAAAAAAATCTCAGGTTATTATCAAGAGCCATTTTGAAATGGTCAATGGTTTCTAAAGGTTGACAATTAGTATTTTCTTTTCCTTTTGATTACCTTTTACGGACCTAACCGACCTAAGTTATGAGGTACCTTGCGTTTTTAGGCAAATTACTCCTGAAATTTCAAGTGACCAATCCGGAAGTTTTTAACAACAACGAAAAAACCAGAAAGTTCCATAAATATTTTGACAATATAGTTGATTATTTTTAATATTCAATGAACCTGTAATTTTTGGTTCTACGTAGCCGAACAATTGAAAATTCCATCAATTTAAGGTTGACTTTTGAAAATATAATTGAAACCTCAATTCCTACCGGTACGTTACTCTGCAAAATTTTGAACAGTGCAGAGAGATGTTTAGTATTCCATAAAAATTTATATCTCTGTGCATATTTGGACAATGAATAACGGCTAATGGGTCGCTTTCAAGAGTACCATACAGGCAAATTGGGTGAATTCCGGTCGTGAAATGATGAAACTCTTTTCTTTGTTCTGAAACCCCTAAGGAAATTAATATCCCTTCATTCCCCAATTCGACTGCTATTCTCATTCTTCACTTTCACAAGACAAAAAAAGAACTTCACTTACTGCACTCGAAACTGGAAATTTTCCTTGAAACCCGCACCCGAATCCCCACAAATCTCAAATGAATATCAAACTTTTGCATAAAACTGCAAAAAATATGGACCATTGTTCTCGTACTCATAGCCACGGGAACCCCTTAATAATTATTTAAAGCTAGAACCGAAGTGCGTCTCGATTGTTCCACACTCGTCCCACATAATAACTACAAACTTAGACATCTACTGAAGGGCAATTGCGAGGAGGAAGAAGATGAATGTGCTGATAGCCACGGGAACCCGATCATCAGAGCCGGCGATGATGACCGGCAACGCCGGCAACGTGCGATTCTCATGATACTGATAACTCAAATGATTGATAAACAATCGCACAACCCTATAATTAACCACTTTAGGATTGATTTGATTGTGCATAAAATTATGGAGTGCATTTGTAGTGCAATAGAGAAATCCCCTGTCATCGATGGCAAAACTATCGGGCCACTGCATTCTCACGTGATCCCGTGCGATGATTCTCTGGCCAGTTGTGAAGGAGATGTCCCTCGCCGAGTCCCAGAGAGCGACAGCATCATCAGCGAGAAGGCCAAAATAAAGGGTTCCATTGGCTGACATTATCATACCATCACTCTGTGAACTCTTCCTGCCAACTTCTCGAATGTACATATCAATATTCTCCACACCTTCCTCCTTCAATGCCCGGGTATTCACTGAATAAAGATGATACGACGACAGTGGACAGTAGTAGACGTATCTCTCTTCGGCGTCCAACTCTGACAGAGCAATACCATCGATAGGAACGCCCTTGATAACCCTCTCATCACCAATGAAAAAGTCTTCAGCTTCCTTCTGCTTCTTCATGGAGTCATGTCTAACTTTCCACGATCTGTTCTTCTCCAGCGAGAACACGATAATCCCAGGATCGCGGTCATTTGTATCAGAGATGTAGGCAAATCCTCCATCAGTGCTGTCAAGAACAATATCATTGAGATATGATTCGTTGTGAGGAGTGACGCTCTCTGGAAATGGTATGCTGCGCAAAACAGCACCGTTGTTCTCCAAATCCAGAATAACCAAGCGTGGATTGCATCTTGCTTTGGGCTCAGTGGTCATAGTAGCTGTTCTGCCTGTATCCAAGACCCACATGCGCCCCATGGGATCGATCTCCATGCTCTGGACAAACTGAAAGGCCCGGCAATCTCCAATGGCTTGCATTTCCCAGCTCGGGTAGGCTTGGAGTTTCGGTTGGACGTCCTTTATTATCAGATCTGCGGGTATCACCCCCAGGGTCACCGGCACTCCTGGCTTCCATCTTGGCACTGTCAGGTACATCATACCCTTCCATACCTTGATACCCGCAATAGGATTGTTCACTGCGACGTACTCATTTCTATCCGCCACTTGAGTTTTTATTTCGTCCGAAGGCCACGCAATGTCCACTGTATTCCATTGAAACCTCTCCGAGAATTGGTTCACTGCGGCTATTGCTATTGCCAGATGTGTCAGCAGAAGAGTTCCTGTTTTTATCAACATTTTTAGGGAGCTTTTCAAACTATTGAGGACTATTGATAATTCCACTTGTGGAAATTTATTTCGATGAGCACTGGGAGAGGGGGGGGGGGGCGAGATTCACTGACACAGTTTTATTTATTTATTTTTATATTTGAAAATTTATGGGGATGGTACTCAGGAGTTAGTGCAAAAGCCGAAGACCGTGTCGCGCTATTCTTAACCGCGTGATCTTATTCAATCTCTCTACCGGGCTTGCGCCAACAATTCCGCTTCTACGTTTGTATGAGTTTAAATCCAGAAGTTTGATTTTTCACGTTAGACGAGTTTAGATCGACGATCCATAGCGTCGAACGTATAGGTTTTGACTGACGACGGCGGGAAGTGTACACCCAACGAGGCGTCGTTTCCCCCACGCGTTCAACTACTAAGCAATTCCCCCTTCATCATCCCGCCTTGGGGGTTCTCTCTTTGTTAAACGCATTTCAATGTTTTCGGGTTTGCTCGCACTCTTTGAATTTTTTTTGCACTGACGGGGGGGGGGGGGGGGGAACATTTTCCGGCTGAAGTTTTGAATACAGTCTTGGGAGATTTTTCGCCAGTATCAGTTCCACTATAAATTGGAGGCATGTTTGGCTGTTGAAAATTGGTTGAGCGAGATATCAACGCCAACTGGAAATTTCAAGTTAACTATTTCTAGAAAATTCGTTAACATTCAATAAATTCAGCTACACATGCTTGAATTGTTAATCAATGGAAAATTCTGCATCATTACGGATCGAGTACTCTTGATTTGGTGCTCAAAATTGAATTAACAGATCAATCTTATGAATTTAATTTCGTTCATTAGATTAGAACAGTCGTAGGCTTTGCTATTTATATTTATGATAATTTAATGTTCACTGGTCGTTCTTGAGAATTGCAGCGTCTCATTTATTGTTACAGAATTTCCATTTTTGTCTTATTATTAGTTATTTAGGAACTTAGTGATTACCCAATACACTAGACACTTATTTCACGTAAACCCAGAGGATTCGGGGTCAAGTTGCCGAGGACGATTTCACTTTTCGTTTCGCTCAACTTAAATTTATGAAAAATACACCTTTTCTCAACATTTTCAATTTCCTTTTTTTTATTGTCCTAGAGTAAATATACGAGACGGGTGCGGCATCTGCTCAATTATCCGCCCCGAGATTATTGTTAAGGGATTGAAAAGAGGAGAAAGGAAAACACCTCAACCTGTGCAATTGAAAGAGATCCGCACAAAGAGATTCCCTGTCTCTTTCATTTCATCGGGTCTTGTTGGTTATTTCTCCAGGCATAAAGGGTGCAATGAGATGGTACATGATATGGATCGAATTATATGGCGGTATTATAAAAACTGCGTGATAGTAAATCTCGTCGATGGTTATCCGATGTAGAACGGCTAAAAAAAACACTCGTTCTTGTGACATCTGCTCGGAGAGTTTAATTTTTAGCATCCAAAAAGTATTTTACTTTCCACATGATTAATGCGAAGTGCGTAACGAAATATTTTTTAACGAGTATAAAATACCGTTTTTGCATACATGGACCGAAAGTGAGCGTTCTAACCCCGCTTCGCTCGGTCAGAAACGTTCACTTTCGCCCATTTTGGCAGAAAATTTGTCAATTTGTCAACAAAATGTGTGGAGAGTGGGGAGGGGGGGCTGCGCACACGAAGGGTGGAGAAAAGTAGTTCTTGGCAAGTAGGAGGGTGCAAAAAACATTTTATGACACAAGTGAAAAAAGTGCCCTTTTTCAACTATTGTCAAGCGAAGTGTGAAAAAATGTGTCATTTTTTCACTACTGTCGTAAAATACTGTTCGGTACACCTGAAGAAAAAGTATTTTTTAAGAAGTGTGAGGGTTAAAACCCGAGACAGAGGCGAGGGCTGTAATCACACGAGTCGGGAGCTACTTTTTTTCACTTGTATCGAAAAATATTATTTTTTACGTGTCACGAACAAAATTTTTCATCTCAATGTGTCGAAAAACGTCGTTTTCACTCGACTGACGAGCATAAGTTTTCTTCACAATATTCGTAAACAGCGTAAACAGATCGGCTCCTCGTTGAGGGAGGGACCTGTTCTACCCCATTCCCAAACAATCGAATTTAACGGGTTAATAATACAATACACTCTCTATTAAGGAACCAATAAGCCTTGTTCCTTCATCACCACCCCCGAATATCGATTGTTTAATAATTATTGTTGTATGTTCGCGTATGTTTGGTAAGAACCGAGAGGAATGAACGCCCCCGCCGTATGGAATTGTGCCAGTATGCTTGGTGGACTTCGCGACCCTTTCAACAATGTAAACAGCGTCAAATGAATCCTGAGTAATTTTATTACGCGCGTGTACACACCGGGGGAATTATTGCGATGAAATTTACGACGCAATTTATGATGGTCGATCTCTCTCCCTCTCTCTCTCTGTTTATGCAGACTCGTCTTCATCATTTGCGGAATTCAAATTGACTATTAAAAAAAAATATTTTGCTGGAGCTAGACGAGTGGCAGAAATTTCTCCGTGTCCTCGGCGCACTCGCTAATGTAATAAACAAGTATTGGCAAGGAAATGATTATGCACAAGTCAGTGGGATGGCTACTATAAGAATGGATATTTGCGAGACGTTACATCAATCAAAGAATGACGCAATGTTTTTATTTTCTGCCTGAACTAATATAGACAGTATCGGCTAAATATTTCCTATTACCAATGAGTTATATAATTCCGTGTTTCCCCCTCGCATTGGAGTCATGCGGTGAACGATATTTCTGATAGTAATTTCCTCGTGACGAATTCATGGACGTGAGTTTTATTTTTAGTCAATATGGTCGAGGGATTGTCTACACTTGAGGGAGGGACTCCCTTGACCCACAGTTTTTTTTTTTCATTCCAACCCACGCACTTTGGGGATCTTGAGGTGATGTTGACCTTGATTTTGGATGCCATTAGCAATTGAATGGGGCCTTCTCAATGGGTGAAGTGGCAGAATGTTTTTCGGGAAGGCGATAATATCTCTAGTGGATAAACGAGGTGTTGTCGTGGTGCTTGAAGTCACAATTATTATTATTATTTATTATCCATATATAGGCGATTAGGCTTTTTACATTGGCGGTATCATGGGCCGTCTTCCTCTCCAACCATGTCGCATTGTACCCCAGGAGCTGTACTCCATGTGCAGACTCTCCTGGTGACCGAGGGAAACCATGGAAAACCTTGGCCGACATGGCGTCCATCAAGCAAGCTTCATCGGGAAAACTTTTTCTCCAATGACTCTTGGCGTCTAGACTCCCGTTCGACGCTTTCCGAGAGATTAAAAATCCCATGGCCTCAAGCCGGACTCGAACCCGCTCCACGCGGACTCCGCCGTCCGGCCGTGCGCCTTAACCAACTCGGCCATCGTCGTCGAACTTCTATTTGGTATTGTATTAATAGAATATTTTCCCCTTAGTGTCTTCTGGAGTTGTCATTGCCGGTCACGACATTTCTATTCTCGTCTTCCGGAAATCTTCTTTTAATGCTATTTATTTTGGATTGATACGCACGGAAGGATTCTTTATTAGTTCAAAATTCAATTAAAATTGTTTCATTAGGATAATTGAACATATGCAAGGAAATTATTGGAATTCTAAGATTGTTGATAACTTTGAATTCATATGTAATTTTCCTGTGGCTTTATTCATTTAATATTCAATTTATTTATTGTAAATATCTCGCATAATGGGGAGTACTTCAGTCCGGACATGCTCAGTTGAAATTCGTTGCAAAATTATCGCAACTTACTATTATTGGAGAGTGAATTCATCAAGCGTATACAATTCCTCGAATTCCCATGAATATCATATATTCAGGAAGGTCCTTGGGCCCTGAAATTACTCATTCATCACCTCGATTATGATGAAAATTGACATAACCCTGAAATTAAAAGCCTCGACATTCATCTCAAATTCCTAAAACAAAAATACAAAAACAGCGATCATAATGCCGAGCAGGTTTCGATGACGCCGTGACAAATTTCAGTAGCTGTGACTTGCGTAGGAGCTTGTACACTGACTCCATTTATCCTCCAATTAGCCAATAAAAGATGGAGTAGTTCTTGTTCTAGTGCGTGCGCCGGCAATTTTCATGGGAAATAGTTTCACATTCTCTCACGTATATGCCGTAAAATTTACTATACGATCTAATGAGGTAGTTGCTTAGAGTCGTAGAATTGAAATAAGATGGATTCTGGAAAGGGAATTCAGTTGACCCAATTTCCCTAGAAATGAAGAGTTTATCGGTGACCTTTTGAACCGGCTAAAAATTCCTCGAGTCGAATACATCCGATTTAATATGAGGAAAATTGTCTTGTGAGGGAATTAATTTTGAAATGCCAAGAAGAAGGGGATTTCTCAAGTTTGACTACTTTTTGTTCGGGTAAAAACGTCATTTTTCAGGATGTGCAGTAAATTTTTAACTTTTAGACATCCATTGGCTGGAGAAAGTTAATGAAAATCATGAGATTTCGGAAAAATAGTGGGCGGACTTATAACTCTATTGAAAAATTTAATTGAATATAATTTCGGGCAGCTTTAATGAAATTTGTTATTGAAAAATGCTCGAATGTTTATTTTGAAAAATCAAAAAAAATAAAGGTTGTAAATTTAATGTCAACTATTACGCGAATGGAGCGATTGAACTGATATCGGATAAATCCTCACTATATGCTTGATCCCAAAATTAATTAATTCGTCGGGATTGAGGGATTCTCGTCTTTCTGTTGCTGAAAAATTTTGAAATTCCATGATTCCTTTATCTAACAAAAAATGAAAAGAACATTCCGCGAATATTCTAGCCAGAGATTAAAAATAAAATTAAACAGTGTGATAATGATATATCTCCACTTCCAGTCAATATATCCCCTCCAACATCCCAAATAAATCCCCTATTAGATTTCAAGTCAATATCTCTCTGTGTACCCTAAGGATTTGTTTAATAAATTTCACTCACATTTGTTGTATGACCCTCGCATCCCTCCCCTCCCATTTCGAATTGAATCATCACTCTCTTAGCGATCTATGCGCAATGAATTGCCTCCGAGTGCATTCTCTCATTCAGGTGTAGTGAATTGGATCAATTGCGAATTAACGCCCGCATCGAAATGCCCATCGTTGGCCTATCCCCTTCAATGGACGGCCTGATACATTAACAATCTCTCACTGAAGAATTATCTACTCATCCCATTCTGTACAGTAAAAGGCCGCACCCTCACTTCCCGCTTCCTACTGGCACACTAACCGAAACAACATCAGTGGAACTGAAATAGAAGTCCGAGAGAGATGTAGGAAGTAAATTTAGAATGTTAGAGCGGGACGGGAGGAGCAATTGAGGCTGCAAACTGAAGATGTAAGAGGGATTATGAATTAGGTCGCTGAGTGGGCCATTCGGCTGGCATGATATCATCGATTGATTAGTTTTAATTTTTTACTGCAAAATTGACAATAAAAAATTGCTAGTTGAGGGTAATCCAGAGTCAGCTTAAAATAAGAATGATATATTCATGGATTGAAGAGAGGAAAATCTTTTTGATAAGGCATTATAATGGGATCCCCACCGTTCACTATTAAAAAATTTACAGATGCAACTGAACAGATATATTAAGGAAATATGGAAATATCTAACAAAATGTGAATTGCAGATATAAATTAACTAATATGACAAAATGTAGCTTTACGATGTACTATGTGTGATAAACGATAAAGACGACAGTGTAAATAACCCAATCTAAGGGTTACATAGTATAAAACAATAAAACAAAACAAAAATTATAATGTGAAATAATAATCAAAGTCGTGGGGAGTAATGCCATCTTTCTAGTTTTTATTATCTCGGATTATCCATTGTTATTTGATTGTAAGTTTTGTTGTATTTTAAATGATTGTAGTAACGAATAAGTTTCATGTTTCTTTCCTCGTGAAAGGCACTACAATTCACTACAATTCGAGATAACTTCGAAGGAACGAGGTACTTGTCAGAAAGATGGGTGTCTCTCGTTAAGGGAGATTTTAGACTAACTGAACTGAGGAAATTTGAGGGATGTCTTCAAGGAGAGGTTTTTTGAGAGGAGTGGGGGTTATCGTTA
>JAPYZN010000550.1:1353-28433 GCA_030522865.1 Psyttalia lounsburyi | reverse complement strand
GTGATGTATAAAATTTTTCGTCTCTGGCCCCGAAAACCGCGATCTAACCGAACGGAGTGAGGTTAGAATCGCGGTTTATCGGGCGCCAGGGACGAAATACACTATTTCGTACCAAGCCATCCCTAAATTTGTGGGGAAACTAAAAAAAAATTGAAGGCGAATGAGCATATATTTAGGACGTCTTTGAATAAGCCATAATTAATTTTTTGGCTTTCCTCTGGCATAATCATTATTCCAGCTACCACCTTCATTATAGCGGTAACATGTGCGGGATCATATCAAGATTAGCGGAAAATAACTGCAATACCTCCAAAGTGATCCCTTCTCACGCGCAAATCCATCAAAAAAAAACAAAAAAACCTCACAAACCTGTCCTCGTTCTTCAGTTTCTCATAGCAACAGCTCTGGAGTTCATCGAACCAAGTCTCCTTAACAGTCTCAATCTTGATCCTTGTCAGCAGATTCTTCACCAAATTATCATCCAATTGCAGCCGCATCACTGCTTTCTCACCCAGATACTGCTGGTGTATCTTCATCGCCGCCTCCTTGAGATTCTCAAGATTAACATTTTTCCTCTTAGATTGACTCGACTGATTGCTGGACTGCAGCTTCTGCAACTCTATATCCGATATCTGCTGCTCAGCCGAGACCCTCCACCCGTAGATATTTAAGTAAAAGTATAGATAAGCCTCTGCATTGACACTGGTCATGTAGTCAATAAAGTAGCTCAAAGCGATGTTGTTCTTAAGTAGTTCATCAAGAGGTAAGTTAACGAGCTTGTGACCTGGAACGAGGAGACGATTCCAGTCTGGCGGAACACCAACGCCATCACTCTCTGTGTCCAGGCCGTCCTGCATGCTGACTATCCTCGTCTCCAGGATTTTTTTCACGTACAGAAGACTATTCAACTGCTGTTTGACTATTAGGTCATCATCACCACCAGAGTCTTTAGACCTTAAATGCGCGATTTCACTGCAGACGATGTTCTTCGTAGCAGTGAGCTCCTCAAGACTGTCGGTTATCCTTATTATCGTCAAGAAGACATCGCTCGGGAGAGTTGAGTCTTTAGTACACAGCCATATACAAGCTTGATTTATGTAGTCGGGATCGGAGAAGAGGTTCAACAAGGGAATGATTATGACGTTAACGAGAAGTTCGCGGAGGATGAATCTCACTGTCAAGCAGTCGAAATCGGTCTTGGGCAGGAGCAAATACAAGAGAATCTCGGATAATTCCCGGAGGAAGGTAAGCTCTTGCTCCTCGTTCGTGCAGACCAAATCGCGACTAATTAGGTTATTCTCCATCTGGACTTCCAGATCGAAGAAGATGTTCTCCAGGCCATTCTCCTCGTCTTTCTGATAGTCTATGGGTTCCGTTAAGGATGTCAAGTTGGGAATGTAGTATTTGGACTGGGAGTACCAGGAGATGTCGGTCTCGCTCTTGTTTCGCCGGTGACTTGGCGAGCGCTTTGGAGTGCCACTGGAGTTGCTCGATGAACTCGTCTTCGGGGGCTTTGATGGTTTCATTTTTGCGCGGGCCTGACGGTATAAACGCATGTGCGACGCCGCGTCGTCGACGAGGCGAGTCGTCAGGTAGGGAATCCAGTCGACGTCCTTCACGCGATTCGCGATGTTAATTGCGATTTTTTGAGCTGTGTCGCGGACCGAACGCGGAAATTCGTCGTCGTTCGTTAGGACGCTGTACCAGGGCTCGACGTAGTCACGGAGGACGAAGTCCAGAATCTCCTGGAGGGACTCGTCGATTATTGGACTACCGGTGACACGCTTGTCCAGGGTGAATGTCACCTTGGATTTCGAGAGCTCTTCGATAGTCTGGGGGGAGAAAACGGATGGGGTGAGATAAGCCAACGGAACTTCGGGGGGTTGCAAAGGGCGAGAGTGGAGAGGCGAAATATGAGGTAAATATGACATTAGATTATTTTGTTACTTAAGGGCCGGGTGTAATAGCTCATAACCTGAAAATCTCCGTGACTGATGACAAAAAAAATAATTATTAAATTGTAAGAAAACATAATTTCCTACGTCCGTGTATAATTTCTCCAGGTCGGAAATTAGGTTTGCTGACGATTTAATAATTATTTTCTGCGTAATCAATCGCGGGAATTTGGAGGTGACTCATTTTTACACCCGGGCCTTAAACATCTTGGGACTTGGGACTCAAAAGTTTTGACTTGAGATTTTCAGAAAGTTTGAGTTGATTTTTCAGATCTGGAATTGAGATTTTGAATGTCAGCAAAGACAGCCGGAAGTATTAGACTTAAGAAATATTTACGATATTCGGTTATTTTAAACATTCTGTTAAATATAAATTTAAATAATAATACAATAATGAGTAAACCAAAGTATCAATTAGTTATCAAGTGGTAAATTAGCATTGTATTAAAAATGTTTGACTATTGAGCGAAAAATTAGTTGATATTTAAATTTATTGGGCAATTATTTAAAGAACGAAAAAGTATTTGATATTTTTCACTGCTTGTCAATGTAGTAAAACAACAATAATAACAATTTATGAGTTTAATGAAACTGCTGATTAGAGGTAATATAACTTGGGATTAAATATTTCGTCGTTGGAAATAACTTTTATAAATATTTGAAATTTGTATGTCAACTGAAACAGGTCTTCCTTTGAACGTCTGTCCTTACAATTTTTTGCCTCATTAAAAATTATCTGAAATTATTTACTTTCTAAAAACAAATAATAACAGTTTCACTGCTTCAAAGAATTAATTTGTCGCTTGGGAAAATATTGACTTTGCAATTTCTCCTTATTGTAGAGAGACAAGGCTCTTCAATCGATTTTCGCTGACTCTCTTAAATATTAAGATGTTCAGTAGACAATGATATCGAGGTGAAATTAGTCTACTTTACGGGAAGGTCTATTAGGAGAATAAACTAGGTAAATTTACCCGTTGTAGTTTTTCAGTCTTCTTGAATAAGTTTCCTCGGTTGAGTTTGACATTCTCCTCGAGGGTTGGTGCATATTTTCGGTATATACAAGTTACTGTTCTGGAAGGATAAAGATTGAGTGAACAATCTGGGTAATAATGATTTTGTTTATTAATGCTTACCCTAAGATTAAGACGAAGAGGCAAAAAATTATTTTAATAATTGTTCCTAGGCCAAATAGTGCTATTAGGAGAATCACAGAGCCTCCAAGTCCACTGTATATCAGCAAATTCATCTGCAAAAAAACAAAGGATCATTTCGTTGAAATTTTGCCTCGAATTCATCAATTCTTCAATTGAGTTTTTAGAAAAATTAAAGAAAATGGAGATATTCTGTTCTCATGGGTGAAATAATATACATATTGAACACATGCAAAATCCTTAATGTAAGCAGTTGAAAACGTGCATTACTCAATGAGTTGTGGAGTAATAAAATGTATACTGCAGAAAATTATCAGGTGTCTCACAATTTGTTATCACGACAGTGAGTAATTTCAGGAGAATATGTCGATATACTTTCACACCTGAAGATAACATTTTTCTTTGCGTACAATTATTTGCGCCAATTTTATTCTTTTTCATCCAAAAAAAATTGATTAAGTTTGCTCAAGACTAGGAATAAAGCATTTATGCTGACTTATGATTTTTTTAAAAAGGGTTTAGGTATCTTATTCTCATAACACTTGCTTTGAAGATGACTTCACAATTACCAGAAATATTAAAAAATATTGGCAGTTCTCCCCACAAAAAAATTGTGACTTTTTGTACTGATATTACTGACTAATATTGAGATATATTTAGTTTTTGAGAGGAAAATGCATAGGTCTCTGCGTTGTACAATTAAATTGATTACAATTTTCCAAAAATTATCATCATCGCATGATCGTTCAAACACGAAATAAAGATTTCTCTTGGAAACAACTATTGAAGACAGAAATTGCGCCAAGTTAGCTGCGTTTCAAACAAACAAAACGGGAAATTATCTCAATAAAAATTAATTCCTGCAAAGTGTCAAAAGATATATTTCAGCGTACATTTTATGCTCTACAATAAAGATCCTTTGACATTTTCTTCCAACACCATTTCCTCCTAAGATTGAACGATAAATATCCAGAATATTACTTTTGATTCTCAGATTTACATTTGTACTACTTTAACTAATCTATTTATACTCAAATATTTGTTCAGTCAGTTCTAATTCCCGAAAAAAATCGTGGGACATTTTCTTCCAACAATTGAGTCATTATTGAGATGCAGAGGAATTCTAGAACAAAATCCGTCTGGCTGTATATTTCTGAATTAACTTTATCTCAGTTATCAAAAAAAATCATCTCCACGTGATCCAAATATGGGACAAACATTTCCCTGGTAAAAAACTTCTGACCCCAGAAATCTCAAAATTATCTGAAAACCGATGAGCTCTACCACAAATTCTCAACAAACATTTTGCATATGAAATTCTCTCCTCTCCAGTAGAAGTCTTTCGACATTTCCTCCCAAATCCACTTTGTGCGAAGATAAAACCCTAATCCCCAAAAGCATTAAGTCCCCCAATTATATTTCTCATTCCATCAAATCAATCAAACCTTCACGAACTAAATTAATCTCCCATCAAAATATTTCCCCAAAATGTGATAGAAGCCCGCAATAAAATCATAAATACCCAAAAACAAGAGACTACGATATCAAAACAACTCGACACCAGTTGAAAAAAAAAACACAGATAAGCTCTTGAATATGAAGCAAAACTGGATAAATCTCATTTGACAAGTAATTTTCAGAGCCCATTGCAACTGGCATTGCGGAGTCAGTTGAACGCAAACACAGATTAATGATTAAAAAAACTCAATGATTTTCCACAGTCGAAGCGTCAAGGAGACACGTATGTCTCACTGGTATCCAATAATTCCAGGTGGAAATGTATGTGCAGTTGAAAATACGATAGCACATACCTTTGGATTCTCAATTGACCAGAGTATCTGTCCACAAGCATATTTGTTCTTCAATATGCGTGATTAATGAGTAATCAGTCACCTAATCAACGGTTTATTTACATATTTACACGACACGATTGGTGAAAAACACGTATGCAACATTTTCACGATTATCATACGTCAAAATCACGAGTGACTCAAACTGTAGTACTTGTTTTACCTTTATTATTTATCACCGGCAATTTTTCGTCACATTTTTACGCTTCATTATTAACGAGAATATACGACCGTGCAGACCGACGGTCGACCTGTTATGATCTGCGAACTGCGGCGCGTTCAAGGCTTGCCTTAGACTTTTATTTTTACGGAGTAGGAGGATTTTTTTCTCCAACATGGCGACATCGACGCTCTACAATGTCAAACGCGAAATGAGAGGAATCACCTGAATTCAGGGAAGATTAGTCTTCGGTGAGAATTGAAAAAATGGAAGGAGGGATTTGATTAGAAACATTTCTTCGGTGTCATAATAATTGACAATTGGATTGTTGTCATTGTGAACTCATTTTTATTGTTATCGATAGGAGGAACATTGTTGGGTAAGATGCAGCAGTCGATAACAAGAATTTCTGCGACGTGTGGGAGTAGTTAATTTTTTTTCATAAAATGTGTGCGTGAATGATTAATTTTGAATTTCTTCAGGAATTGAAAATCGATGGAATGGAATTAATTAGTCTGTGACAATTGGGAATTGAGTTATTTGGTACTGAATATTTGTTTTCATTCATGAAAACCACTTAATATTCTCTTGAAGAACAAAAACGATCAAGTAAATTTGAAAAAATAATACTCTCTCATCAAAAATTTAATTTCAATACATCAAATTTCAATTTTCAAAATTGTACTTTCATCATAAGGAATTAAAAAATGTATGGAGATTAAAGAATCCTTTGCAAATTTCTGTTCGGAATTGAGAGTAATTTGATACTGAATATTTTCATTAAAAAATCCAACTAAATTGACAATAAAAAATGGGAAGGTTTTCAATAAAAATTACAACTATTCTCATATTTTTACTGTTGTATTTAAATATTTATCATTAACGTTGACATTAAATTCAAACGATTGAAAATATATAAATGACTAGATACAAATATTGCATATAAATGTACATTGCAAATGCAAAACAATATCAATGTCTCGAAAAATAAATAAACTGAGAAAATGAAACTTGCGCATTGAAATGGCCATAAATTTCCCTCTAGCTCCGAATTCCCGTGAGTTACCCCCTATTTTTCATCAGCACGACACGTTGAATAATGGAAAATTGCCAATCGTAACATGTCCTGCATGACAGCTTGTTTGCACTGCGATTGGCAGGATTATATTCAACTCTGCCTGTCTATTCCCCCCTTCACCCCAAAAAAGAAAAAGTCACATTTCATTGGCCATAATAAACGGCAAAAAATATCATTGAATGGCAAAGCTCAGTAGAGAAAAAAATCAAATAAAAAATAATATTATCTCTTTTACCGATAAATTCAACCCCAATTTCTCAAATTTTAATAATCAATCAATCGAATCGTGTGAATTATTCGCTTTAATCTAACGCATCACCAACTGGCCATTAAATATCTATGTAATTACTAAGTATGTAGCCACTTGACAATCAATGATTAATTTTCCAATAACGGCTTTCATTTTATTTTTGTTTTTATCTCGTGAAATTGCTTAGACTCGAGAAATATTGTAAAGGACGATGGCGAAAATGATAGTTACGAGTAAAAATAAAGAGCCAAAGGAAAAAATTGTCTACTTTGGATTGCCTACGTCGGCAAGTAGTCGGTTAATTCATAGCACACGCATTTTTTTTTCTATACACGTAATTGATAAATGCCTCCACGTCATGCATTATGAAAACCATTCGTAAAGCCAAAAGTTTCAACGTTTTTTTTTTCTTATTCTTCGGTAATTTACATAGTACGATAACGTATTGCTCACATGGAATTATCACTTTCACAAGTTTCATGACTTGTGATCAAAACCCAAGAATTTCCCCTTATAGTTATTAGAAAGTTAAAAATGTGATGAGTTTCAAAGTATTTTTTGAAGTGTTTGTTGGGCATTGGGGGAGTCCAGTTGTTTTTTTGTCGACATTTTCAATCGATTTCTTGAAGATAGAAATTTCAATATTCAGGATGATGTGGTAAAAGATGTAACTAAATTTACAACGCGGAGTTTTAGGAAAAAATGTGAAAAAAAGTTTTTTGTGAATGAGAAAATGTCTGACGAAACATATCTTTCGATTTTTCGGTCTAGAAGTTTGTGGAACAACATAGATATTTTATGTTTTTGATGCTCATGGTTCAGAGAAGGTACAGCGAAACAAAATATTGTTCTTCCGCGAAAAAAACAATTTTTTCCCTTTTTAATAAACCTCAATTAAAACAAATTCAGTAATTTTTTTGTCAGTTATGCAAATTTCAAGACATTTTAGAAGTGTCCATTTTGTTCGATCCTTCATCAATCTACCATAAATTATTGAGAAATAAAATTTGTAGTTTAATGCTTAGTTATTTTTTCCTAAAACCTCTCGTTGCACTGGGACAAAATTTTTTTGGGGAAGGGCATCTTTACTTGTCTCAAGAAACTTGCAGTTCACAAATTACCATGAAAAGAATACTTTACCCTGAGCAATGAATAATTTCCTTAGAAAATCTACTTGTCTCTAAAAAACGAACATTAATCCCCAACGAGAAACCAACTTCTCAAACCAAGTCCAGAGTTTTTTGCCTAAGAAATATCATAAACTAAAAAACTAGAATAAAATGTGTAATCTAGACTCAGCTTCTCAAAATTACTTTCTCGTTTCAACGAAATTATCCTCGTCTATGAGTCAAGTACAAAATTCCTTGGAAATTAATTTGTTCAGTGCCAAATACCTAGTACTCCTCAATGCTCCCCTTGAATGGCTTGCCCCAAGTAAAGAAGTCCCAATTCTCCATTTTCTTCAAACTCATCAAACCACCCCTTCCCACGTCACCCCAGAACATCGCAAGGAAGCCCCAATCCCAGATTACTTTCCGGAAAAAAATCTGTCCCTTACGACGTCACCTGCGTCGCCTTCATATCCGACTTCTTAAGAATCGTGGGTTCATCCTTCAAGAAAGTCCCTGATCTAGAACCGACCCCCAGTTTGACCTCCGCCTTCCCTTTCTTCTCCTCCACTGTCTTCCCCACCCTCTTCCCAACGACCCTGGGAGGTCTGCTAACCCCATTCAACTTAGGAGACCTCTTACTAGGGCTCTCACTGCTCGAAGGATTGCTATCCCTCTTCTCCCTCTTCCCCACAGGAGGAGTACTCGTGGATGGAGTACTCTGCCTCGTGCTAACCCTGGACCCCACATTAACGCCCTTACCAACATCAGGTGTCTTGGCAGCATCCAACAAGTTCCTTCTAAGACTAGGAGATCCATGATAAACACTGGTAGCAGCAGCTCTATTTCTGCTAGCAGCAGTGGAGCTCTCAATAGACCTAACTGGCCTCTTAACAACACTCAGAGGACTCTTCTGTACCATCGGAGGGGACTTTTTCACCCTCTCCTGAGGCTTTCCCACCCTCCCCAGAGTCGGAGAGATCTTATTCGAGACAGTCTTCCCACTGACCTCAGCCATCAAACTATCAGTCGACATGGACGTGTCCATCTTCCCAGCGGTCTTCTTCGCGAGAACAGGGGCTACAGGTTTCTTCTTAACCTCAACCAACGAATCAGCAGAAAGTCCAACGTCTCCCTCCTTCACCTTCATCGACGGTGACTCTGGCCTGGTGATACCGCAGCTCTTACTGATAGAGGCGTCTTTCTTCACGCTCTTAACATTACAAGACTCAGTCAAGCTGTCAGTGGACAATGCTTTCACATCCTTCTTCACAGACAACTTCATCTTCGTGGGGGGCTTCTTGTCGACCGCCCTCTTCATAGCTGGACTAGAGGTTCTCGAAGAATCCGAAGAGGATATCATGATCTTCCTCCTCTGCTGAATAGCCATTCTCTCAGGTAGACTTTGAGGAACCGACTCCTTCGGTACTGACTTGGTTCTAGGCTCCAAATACCTGGACTTAACCTCAAGCTTATTTGGCCAAGACTTCGGTCTGATCGCGGCCTCTCCCTGAACAGTCTTGGTGTCCTGCATCTTTCGTTCCAGAGGATCAGTCTTAGGTTTGATCATGACCTTCTTTCCTTGGCTGGTACTGGCCTTCGAGGCATTAGAAGTCTGATCTGAAATCGTCATTTTAACTTTTCTGAGGTCCATATTTCGGTTACCCGAGGACCGATTAAGAGTTTTTGATTCTTTAACAAAGTTTGAGTGCCTCGTGGGCCTCTTCAGGCCCTCGTGAGGGAGGATAACGAGACAAGCGAGCTCTTGAATCCTTCTCCGAAGCTCCAGATCCATCTTTAACCAGGTGGTAGTCCTGGCGGCCCTAGGGGCGTCCTTAACCAGGCACTTCTCCACTCTTCCCTGGATTTTCTTCAAGAATTCCACGAATAAGGGATTCCACTGTTTGTGCTCCTCAATCCCAACGGTCGCCAGCATTTTAAATAATTTCGAGTAACTCCTGCAGGCTTGATCGGGAGGAAGTCTGTCAGCAGCTGCAAGCACATTATCCTCGAGCCTACTGATGTTCCAAGAGAGATCCCTCCCAAGGGCTTGGAAGCTATCGTTACTGAGTACAGAGGAGAAGTTATCACTCATGAACTTCAGCCCGGTCTCCAGTAAATTCGAGACCATCCTGAAGACTGGCTCTGCCCATCGAATGTTGGGTAGAGTAGCCAGAAGCTTATCACAATCCATAATGGTTTGAAGAACATTGTCGGCTGACATGTGGACAATATGCTGATGATAGCACTTGTCCATGAGCTCTCTTGGGAGGGTTGCGAAGGCCTTGCACGGCCAGATCCTCACGAAGTGCCGGGTAATCCATCTCAAGGACTTTCTGTAGACCTCGTCGAGACCGTAGGCAGCTGCCAGGGGAAGACACTCCAGCACCCCAACAGCACACAGCTGACAAGGTTTATGAAACAGATGACAGTACTTCACCTTCAGAGTGTACCCAATCACCTCTTTCAGCCCCTCCAGGCACAGCATGTCAGCCAGTGTTGCCAGTTCAACGATACTTATCGACTCAGGGATATTGCTTTCGCCACTGTAGATGTGACAGAGAGCAAAGTGAACTGATGGGTATGAGTAGCCCTGTAGAGATATAACATTGCCAGCACTTTCTATCCAGCCTCCACTGAGAATGGCTGCGAAGTACTGGCACCTGGAGCTCAGAATGCACTTGTGGGCCCTGATCCTTCTCCCACTGACGTCGATAGTCACATCAGGATTGATCTCTTCCAGGAACATCCTGAGAAGATCCTCTCCTAGTCTGTTATAGGGTTTGACATTCGCAAAGGATGAGGTCTCAGTCTCTTCCGTGCTGACGTCAGCCCCCGACCGTCCCATGCTCGACTGCATGCTGCTGATATCTGATTCTGAGATCATCTCGGGATCCAGATCGTTCTGGAACTCGTCAATCGGGGACTTGTGCTTAGCAGGAAGTGACGTGCTCATTATAGATGTGAATTTTCTGGTACCCAAGCTGCGAACTGCACAGGGGCCATTGGTCCTATTCAGAGCGAGCTTGCTCTCCACCCAGGATGTCTCAGGGATGCTCTTGCTCATCCTGTAGGAGAGATTAGTGATTCTTGTGGTGTCCTCTGAGGAAGTGATCTCGACTTTCGCTGGGGTTTTGTCGAGATCTGAGAGCCTCACAAAACCGGAGCAAGAGGCTGAGTCCTTAGTGTCCGGAATCGTCTTCTGGGAGTCGTCGTAGTCATCCTCAAGTTCGTCCTCGATCTTCTTTATGGTTTTCGTGAGGGATTTGTGAGTCTCTGAGACTTTACTGGGTATTTCCTGGAACCTCTCCTTTCTGTACTCGGATATCTCGAATTCTTGGTTATCGCTGGAGGACGGACCACTGGCACTTCCACTGCTGATGTCGAAGGTCTCGGATTTTCTCGTGTGGCCCTCTGTACTTTCAGTTCCCGTTTTCTCCCAGACAGAAACGTCTGACGGCTCGTCCTCGGCCTTGGGGTCCACCGATACCTCTGTACTGGAGCCCATGTCACTCTTCATGAGTTCCTTTAACTCATTCCGCTTTGCACACCGAGAGATGTCTTCATTGATGATCTCCACGTGGGAATTGGGAGGAGTATCTCTGATCTCGTAATCCACGATCTCTGGGGGTTCTGGCTTCGGAGCTTCCTGGGGAACAGCCACAGGCGCTCGAGGCTTCTCTTGGTTCAAGGAGCAAACAGATCCACTTGTCTTAGACAATTTTTTCTGAATTTCAGGATCAATTGACACGGATCTGGCTCGTTTATGTTCTTTACGAAAGGGCAATTCCTTCAGCCCGTTTCCCTGGACCTTCTCCATATTCCAGGAGTGCCTCTGAAAACTGGGTTTCGAGGTTGACAGAGTCCTTCGTCGAACCACTGGTGAATCAGACTCAATGTACATGAAGACACTCTTTTTCTCAGCAGACCTGGACTCTTGTGAGGATTCACTTCCCCCCTCCTTTCCACTGTCATCCGAACTCCTGGGTTGTGCTCTACAGGGTTTCTCCTGAGTTTTTCCAGTGTCTGAGTCACTCAGATCGATAAACATTGAGAAGATATTCTTCTTGTCTGGGGTTTTTGTCTTCCCATTCGCCTCTCTCTTTGGCTTCCCCGGTGTTTCAGACGAGAAATCCACGAAGAACTGAGTTGCCTCCTCCTTCTTGGATGTTTCAGACTTCTTGTCCTGAGGGGAATCAATGTCTTTCAAATTCACAAAAAATCCAAGACTACCTTTGGACCTGTTGAGACCTTTACTGATGCAATCTGAGGAGGAGAAGCTCTGGGACATGTCTCCTAGAGAACTGTTGACCTTCTGGACTTTGCCGCAGTCACTCATGTCGACCACCCACGTCGTCATCGAGGAGGACATTCTGGCAGGTCTCGTCACAGTCTCTGCGAGAGAATTCATAAGAACAGCACCTCCTGATACTATTGGAGTCGACTCAGTTTTCCTTCTGACTGTGGGACTGTCTACAGGTCTCGTGTAGTCCCCAGAGCTCACCCCTCCAGAGACTATTGGAGTTGTCTCGTCACGTCTGGGTCTTTTCAGGGTCCCAGACCTGCTAGACATGAAATGGGGCTCGAAGGTCGCTGGAAGACTTGTGCAGTCTGCTATGGAGCTGTCATCAGTTTCTGAAGTCTCCGCCAGGTTCTTGTCGCTCGCACTCTTCGTTAGTAATCCACAGGGTCCATTGCTCTCAGCTTTTGAGACCACGAAGTCTTTGGTTTTTGGAGAGTCTGGGTAAGGTATGGAGTAGTTGGAGGATGAGGACATCAAGTCGTCGTCCACTCTGTGCCCGGAGTACTGGGGAATTGAGTTCTTGAAGACTAGGTTACCCTGACGACGCTCGTACTCCTGGCGGAGATGCGACAGCTTCTCGTCCCCTGATTCCAGTTCGAATGTATTTCCTCTCATGAGGGAAGATCTTCGGGAGTCGGTAGAACTGGTGACGGCCCCCTCGAATGACTCGTTTGTGACGGGGGCTTCGTTGGTCTCGTTCTCTCTCGCTTTTTTATTGTTGTCGATGCATGGGGACGGGTGATTGCTCTCACCACTGTCTGCTTCCTTGATCTCCACGACTAGGGACTCCTTCTCGACTACCTTCTCAGATTTCTCTTCGGTTATTGAATCCACTCGTTTCACCTGTGGGAGGTCAAAAGGCTAGTGAATTTGAGAGAATTTAACTTGAGGAATGTTGTTTGAAGGAAGGAAAAGGCATCCGGACATTTGTCATTGCGTTTTAAATTATGAAATATTTTTGCAAATATTTTTTATTTTATATTTGGATTTTTATGGAATTTTTGTCGGTTTTGAGGTCGATATTTTCGCTGAGCCATTATTTTGAAATATTTCAGGTAAAAAAAATTAATTTGAACAAGAAAAAATTGATTTCTGAATTCTTTTTTGAAAATCTCATTTTTTAAAAGTTTGTTTAGCATATCTGACCATTTTGCGAATTTTGTGCTTGGGAAAGCACGAGCCTTTAAATAGTTTTTATAAAGACTATGGACATTTGTAATGATTTCATTATTGAACAACCTGAATATTGATTAACAAACTCTCGATGATAATTTTTCAGAGAATTCTCAGAATTTTCAGAATTCTTAAAATCCAATTTTTTCGTGTTTAGAGAATCTCCAAATATTCTAAAAATATATTAAACCAAAAACAGTTACAAACCTTTCTGGGTTCGGAAATGGGTTCAAGATACTCCGTGAGCTTCAATTCTCGTTGGAACTCGGCGACGTTCTCGTGTCCCATCTGGAGGGACGACTTCCTGGGCTTTGGATCCTCGAGATCGGTTCTGGAGGGTATGTAGTCCCCCAGGTACGGGGGCAGAGACGTCCCTGAATTTTCGTCCTTGGCGAGGAGCAAGGAGACATCAGGTTCGTCATTGAGACTAGAGGCATCGATGAAGTAGTAGCTATTAATGCTTGAGGAGCTTTTCTTCAGAGAGGGATCGTTGGAGTGGGACAGCTCGTGCTGGAGGTTCTCAGCGATCATGCTTCGGGCTTCTGGCTTCGGGGATTTCTCCTCGGGATTGGGATCGAGAATGTACTTGGGAGGATGGGGCGCCCTGGGGGAGGGGTTCTCTGGTTCGATGAACTCAAAAGATCCTGTGGGAACGAACGATGAGCCCTGATCATTGTCGTTGGAGTCGGAGTCGTAGAACGGATCATTCAAGACTTCGTTTTCGTATTTGGAGATATCCGACGGGGCGTCGCACGTCGTCAGCTCGCGATCCTCTCGGGAGGAGCAGCCGGAGGACGACGGCTCCTGTCGCGTGCTCCCATAGAGACAATTGGCGACTCTGGGGACTAGGCAAGTGGCCTCCTGGGGAACCAGACTTCTTTGACTCTGGGCCTTGCCTCGCTCGATGTCCCCAGTTATCGAGACTCTGATGAAGTCGTCGTCTGTGGAGATGTAGTCGGTTATGTGGGACTCCTCAAAGTCTGTACCCGAATTCTCGGATTCTGTGGTCTCTTGGAGACTGAAGGAACCGGTCTCCAGTCCGGAATCAGCCATTTCTGGGGACTCGGCTAGCTCCACATCGTTCGGTGAAGATGTCAGTGGCGAGGGGGTCTCAATTCTGAGGGGGGCGATTACGTGAAGGAGGTAGAGCTCCTCGCGAGTGGTGTCCAAGTTGCAATAGAGTAATCTAAAATTTCGAACTGTTGCAGCTTTTCAAGGTAGTTGATCATCTTTTAAAGTTTAAATATTTTGTTTTTGTCTAAACATTCGTCTAGTTTGCAATAATTTAAAAAATATGTTATTGCGATAATGATCATTACCTCACAAAATCCTGGACTTGATGAAAAACCTCCAACGAATGTAGAACGCATTTGCTCGGTCTGCCGTCACCAACGAAATAACTCTCTAACACGTCATACAATTTCGGCGCTCTTGTCTTAATGATACAAGTGTTTGTTTGGAGTACGTACGAGCCGTGTATAATGTAAAGATCGCAATGCAGACACTCCGAAAAAATTCTAAAAAATCAACAACAGTTACCACAAAACAAAATAATCCATGCTGTTCAAAATTTTTCAAAATTCAACTCTTAGTTGTGTTAAGATTTTAATTGCGTGAATTTGAATTCATTTCGGATTGGAACCGTTCGTTGAAGATCTCAATTATGTTGAGTTTAACGAAATTGATTTCATTGTTGAATCTTCCCTGAATATCTACAATTTTGGATTACTTGCTCTGTCAGACGGGCCGAAAAATGGCAATTGAATTGTTTGACGAAGTAGTCGATGAAATTTTAATCTAAAATCCTCAAGTTAATTATTGGTTGGTGATATTCTTAAGATATTGTACTTGAAATTTCAGCTGTAAGTGTTCAATTTTTGCTTTGTTACCTTACAAACATTTAAAATTAATTTTTCTGTGTAACTTTTCACTTCAAATTTTTACGTAAATTAGTCGTTGTTAAATAATTTAAGACTGTGCCCTTGAAGTTTCTCATTCAATTTCCTACGAATCCATTTGTACCCAATAAAATAGGCTTTAACGGCAATTTACCAAGATGAACCAATTATTGTAGATAAATCCAGTGGATTGAAAATTTTATGAACTCCTTTTCGGGCCTTCACAATTTTGAATAAAAAATTCCCAATGTACTTCAAATATTCCAGAAAATAAGCGAATTGTCGGGAACAAAATAAGTCTTAAGCAAATTATTCGTTGTTAAAATTGAAATCTACTGAGTTTTGAGGAGTAATTTGTTAAAAGATTCCGGGATTTTCCCAATTAAACCCCGCACAAAAGTAAGTCTCCCCCAATTCTTCCACTAGACCAACTGTCCAAGAAAAATCTCCAAAATCGTAGAATTACCTAAGTATACTCTGTTGAAGTGTAGAAATGTTGTGAATGTAAGTACGTCTATTCTCAACAATCTTTCGTCTCTCAAACGTTTCACTTATTCCATCTCTCAGAAAAACCGACTGAATAGTCTTTCTCTCACATGTCCAGTCTCCACTGTAAGAATTTCCCCTCTTGCCGGTGCCAGTGCCTCCAGCCATGAGGCGCATCTACTCTGCCATCATCATCACCTTGAGACAAAAACAAAACATGTAAAAAAACCTCTCAAAATTCTCCTGAGTCACATCATCGATAGATCCACCAATTCCCCGAGATTAGTTGAGATAAATTCGAAGGTTCGGATTGTCATCACGTACAGAGTCGTGATTATTATTCCACTTGTGTCACTCGAGCCTTTCCGGAGACATCCAGCATTAATTTTTTGCCAGGTGACGATCGATTTTTCCAAGTTTTCTCATGACTTTAACACCAAAATCCCGAGAAACGAGCTGGATTTTTTTCGATGTTTTTGAGTGACTTTTAACGGTTTCTGTCGGCCAATGCGGGATATTCCGGGGAAATATCCCATTTCCAATAATTTATTGATCCATTATGTATACATGTATTTACCTCGTCGGTTACACGCCGCCCTCACTGCTTACGGACACCGGACAACTGGCGGAAGCCAAAATTCGGGGACGAGACACATTTCTCTGAGTTCAATCACTCACTGGGATTCATTGTTAATATCTTTGATGATTTGTTTCTAGTTTTTTTGGAGTTGTTTTGATGATTCTTACAGAGTATTGCTCCTCACTCGAGACTTACTGACACACTAAAGTCAGACTTAGGGTTTGGATGTCAGAGGTGGGAGATACGGAATGTAGTGGGGACTGGGAAAAGTGGGGGTAAATTTGAGGTCTAGGTTCTGCCACTGTACACTTGCTAAATGAGAAAAAAATAATTTACTCTAATAATGCTCCTTACTTTGCGAATTACTTGAGGGTATGTTGAAACTTACTTTTAGGAATCACAAGAATTTATTTTACGTATCATAAATAAATCAAGCTATGACGCATGTTTTGCAAATGAATTATCTTAAAAGATTGAAAAAGTATTCAAGAGCTACTGAATGATTTGGGGAGTCAATAGCTCAAATCACTTGGAGCAAAATAAAGCTCACAATTAACGAGGGAATTAGATTTTAGTGTCTCTCTCTTTTTGTTTTTTATCCGCCATCTCCAGGAATCCGTCGATATTATGTTTTTCTCTGATCGTTAGGTGACGCCTCTTTTCATTTCAGCTTTCCTCTCTCCCTCTCGTCCTGAACTGGGATTTTACGCCGGCCATCCGAGGTAGAAGATGGCCGCTGGAGTTCTTCGGACAGTTTTGAAGAAGTCCGGGGCCTTCGCCCCGGATGGAAAGATCTTGTTGCAAAATGCGGGTGTCCTGAGTGTCTGCAAGTAAGTGAATACCCAGTGTCACCTGTCAACTGATTAACAATGAACAGCCATTATGTAACAACAATATAACCTCAACACTGTGCATTGGCATTGTCATTCATTTGTTATTATTCGAATATTTATTGGAAGTAATTTATGGATGATTTGTTAGTTCCCAGAGGAATGCAGGCCACTGGTACCCAGATGATGACTACGTCAAGCAATTTGTGGGGCCTGTGATGGTGCCCAATGATGGTGTCAAGTGGAAATTTATGCCACCTCTGGATAAGCCACCACAGATTGAAAGAAATGTGCAGAATACACGAATTAACTTTGGACCTCAGCATCCAGCTGCTCACGGAGTGCTTCGACTGGTATTGGAGCTTGAGGGAGAATATGTCAAAAACGCTGATCCACATATTGGTCTGCTTCATCGGGGCACTGAGAAGCTCATCGAGTATAAGACGTACATGCAGGCACTTCCTTACTTCGATCGTCTCGATTATGTCTCTATGATGTGTAATGAGCAATGTTTCTCGTTGGCTATTGAGAAATTGTTGAATATCGAGGTACCAATTCGTGCTAAATATATCAGGAGTAAGTATAAAATTCTTGGTAATTTTCCGTCATTATTGTATTGTAATTTTGCATGTTCGACTAGGCCGCGCCTCGATCTCGCATATTTTGAGCGCAATTTTTTATGAAGTTCATTTAACTAAAAAAAATAGTCTATTTTTTCTATAATTACTCATTTTTTTGCTCAAATTCCGTCCAACTAACGTCGACATGGGGGGAGGGGTGCTGAAATGCGAAGCCCTGAAAGGCGCAAGCCTTAGGACGTAGGGCATTAATTTAAAAAAGGCTGTTTGAAAAAAATTAGAGAAATTTTCTGCATTCAAAAAATTTTCTTTTATATTGGAATAAGGAGCACTCGCGACAAAAAACTTGATAAACAATTGCGATGCTAATCATCTGTGACCTCCCGTGGTTATGTAGTTCACGGGTTCTGAATTCTTCCTCCTAGTGATTTAACATTTTTTATTTTACCTTGTACTCACGCATTTCTCAAAAACGCTCTTTGAAAATGTGCCTAATTTTCTCTAGGTTTTTTCAAATATATATTTATAATTCTTGGGACCTACTTGTTACAAAAAATGAGTTTACCAATACACGCGTTTGTAGATAAAAAATTCCAAATAAAACCAATCTAGATAACGTCTGGCTGAGGGTACCCCCGGGCCTTAAGGTAAAAATTTATTTATGCCAAATCAAATATGTTTTAAATGGAGGAACAATTCATGTTGCATATTTTTTCGACTAGAAAAATGAATTCCTCCAATCCATCGACTTTTTGAAAAACACTTTTAATAAAATCAAAAAACTATTTTCAGCATTGTTTGCTGAGATTACACGAATTCTCAATCATATAATGGGTATTGGAACTCATGCATTGGACATTGGAGCTATGACCCCATTCTTCTGGCTCTTCGAGGAACGCGAGAAGCTCATGGAGTTCTACGAGCGTGTGAGTGGAGCTCGTATGCACGCAGCTTATGTTCGTCCCGGTGGAGTCTCCCAAGATCTTCCACTGGGGATAATGGATGATATTTACCAATGGGCCCGTCAGTACGCAGCCCAGATAGACCAGGTTGAGGACCTCCTGACCAGAAATACCATCTGGAGAAGCAGGACTATGGACATTGGCACTGTATCTGCACAACAGGCCCTCGACTGGGGCTTCAGTGGTGTCATGCTTCGTGGATCTGGGTTCAAGTGGGACATCAGGAAGACTGCACCCTATGATGCCTATGATCTTGTTGATTTCGACGTGCCGATTGGTATTGCGGGAGATTGTTACGACAGGTAATTCGAAGCACAGTATTTCTCACTTTTTTCCCCAAAATAAATTGTAATTTTCGATAAACTAACTACAAAAGCCGATTTTGATATTGAGACGTTTGTTTCAAGGATAAAAATATTCAAGTGTTGCATTTCATTTTTACACTTAATAATTCGGATTGGAAATCACGAAAAAGGGCCTGAAACGTAAAAAAATATGAAGTTTACATCAAAGAAGGTAATTTATATAGCGTTCCACATTCTTGTAACGTCACAGGAAAGTATTGGATGGGATTGGGAATAGGTGGGATGAGAGGTAGGATTATTCTTAATATAAAATTTACCAGAAATTTTTACTGAAAAAATGAGAAATAGCGATTAATACGGTTTGGTTCTAAGGGTCACTTTGGATCGATAGATTCAATAGTGTGTGAGAAAAAATGATTAATTAATGTCCTCCAATCAAATAACAAGAAAAAGATAATAATATCACATCAAATAATAATATCAATAATAACTTTGAGATGTAGGATTGGGCATATTCTTAAAATTCAGCTGCTCAGCGTTAAAATGTCACGCTGACATTCGTCAAATGCAACTAGACGTTCAGGATCGAGTCCAGTTAACCAGTGGAATTAGGGGAGATAAAAAGCCCTAACAATGAATAACACATAAAGACCACATAAGAACATTCTTGTTTTTCCCTGGTTCCCTTCGAAAATATAAAAAATACTTCAATTCCAATGCAATAATTTTTTGAATTGAACTTTTGTATTACACAAAAAATACTGAAGAGTAATGATTCTTAAAGATCTTTTTTTTTTTGTGCAATATCATATGGACGAGAACTATTGCAAACTATTTCAAATAATCGAAATTCATGAAAATAATTATAATTCTCCTTAACAACTGGTTTTTATTTACTTTTATTTTTATTCTATTTATTTTTTAACTCTAATTTCTCGATTTAGGTACTTGTGTCGTGTCGAGGAGATGCGACAATCCCTTCGCATAATCGAGCAGTGTCTGAATCAAATGCCAGCTGGTGAAATTAAAGTGGACGACAATAAAATTGTTCCCCCTAGTCGTCAAGAGATGAAGACAAGTATGGAGGCACTGATCCACCACTTCAAGCTCTTCAGCCAGGGCTTCCAGGTGCCACCTGGTGCTACCTACACAGCTATCGAGGCCCCTAAGGGTGAATTTGGAGTTTACTTAGTGAGTGATGGCAGCAGTAAGCCGTATCGCTGTAAAATCAAGGCTCCAGGTTTCGCCCACTTGGCCTCAATCCAGGAAATCGGTCCTCGACACTTCCTCGCTGATATCGTCGCCATCATCGGCACCATGGACGTCGTCTTCGGCGAGATCGATCGATAGATTAATCTTTAGAATCGTTTGTTGAAGTAAGCTGGATCGACGGTTCATTTGTACATTATAGAGGGAGTAAATTATAGACAAATAAAGTATCCATGAAATTCAGAGAATAAAATTACAGCATTATTTTTATATTTCTTCAAACGATGGAGATAAATGATTCTATTTACATTTGTCGTTATTAAATGATATATGTCACTGATTTTTAAAAATATTACACATTTTTTTCCATTTGTCTAACTTTTCCCAATTTCTAATCGATTAGTCGCATTTTTTTTTCGTTTATTAATATATTTTTTATTGAGATAATTGAAAAAGAAGGTCCTATTGGAAAGAGGTTCCATCAATTTTAAGGATGTTTATAGAAAACTACAAGAAAATCATAATTTTCGATGAATTTTTAGCATGATAATTCCAATCTATCAACTAAAGTTAATTAATTAGAACCAAAATGGATAATTTGTACAGAATTTAGGTGACTATTTACTGTGATATTGACACTGTTTCTTTAGGTACTCCAGATTTTTCATTTGCCACTAAATTTCGGAAATATTTTCCACATTTATGGATTTTTTTCCTTCTTTCAAAAAATATTGAGGAAATAATCGGAAAATATGTTTATATTTCCACTGAAAAGAAAACAATTTTGTTAGCAATATCACGTCTCTTCGATTAGAAATTGGGAATCGATATTACGAGGCAAGAAGTAAAGAAAAATACTTTCTAAAATTCAAAAGTACAAATCCCGGTAAAATTATTGCACTTCCAAATTTTTTTTAAAAGAAATTGTGTCAAATTCCTTCATCTCTTTTAGTACCCGAATCATGACATACACGATTGTCGCAATTATTCTACAATATAAATATTTTCAAAATTCATTTAAGTCACTTCGCGATGCGGACGGAGCTTTCATAGTCAATTTTTAACCTAATAGTATCATCTGAATTAAGTACATGATAGAATAATCAACTAATTAGTCAACATACACTATTTACACATCTGAAAACCAATTCAGGATCAATTATTCTAATAAACTTATCAATTTGCCTAGAGATCATTCAATGAACAATAATTCGGTAGTATGAGTCGATAAAAAGGTCCCGACCATCTCTATATGTTGTAGAGAACTCAGATCATCAATTCTGGAATTTCCAATAGTACTGGAGAATAAGACGAGTTGAGTAAAATAAAGTATTTAGACAATGAGTAATTCGACGACGAAAGAATAGGAGACTTTTGTCAAATTCAAAATTGGTAGAATTACCCAGAAAATAGTTTTTTCCCGTCCTTTCCCCAAACTACTCATTACCTAGATGGTTGAATAGGAGTGTAGATGAACCATGAAATCTTACATTATAGCCCAAATTTCTTTGGAATGAGTTCACAGGAAAATACACTTTTTGTGTAAATTATTAAGCATGACAAAACAGTTTTTTCTCGTTTTTTTTTTAATGAATTTAGTAGTTTTCAAGATATTTTTGGAATAATTCAGATCAAAGGTTTTATTTACGCTGTTATGTTTAAAAAAATTATTACTTTTTAAAAAAACTTCAGAATTCTGTTATTAAAATCGATAAGATCTCTAAGATGTTGATTTAATTATTTAAATATCCTCAAAACTACCAGCTTTTATGAAAAATTTGGGAATTTTTTCCCATCAAAATATCTGTGGTGATTCTCTATAAGTTTTACCATTCCAAAAATATACCGAATATAATTCAAGAATCAATTTCCGATTCATCTTACTATCCCATTCTTTTCATCGTTTTATTCCCCCTATTGATGTTTCATTCCTTCTTTTACACATTTTCATATATGAGACATTCTATGAGAACTCGTCACATTTGGAATCCTACGGTTCACATAGAAACTCTAGGATCTCGGATTTCAATGATTTCTCGGTGTAAACAGAAAAAAGCGCACATTTTGTATTTATTTTTTAATCAACCCTGTCACCAAAATCGTATTCCGAAAGTTTTATTATCGGTAATTTTTGCATTCTGGCAATGAGTTACATGACAAATTGTTCAGACCAGAAATGTCTGTTGTTGGATAAACAATCAGAAAAAGAAATTAAATTGCTTATTGAATGTTTTCGGGAGATTTTGATCGTATAAATATTATGAAAGAAAGTTGACTTTCAAGTTATTATCTAAATTGAAATTTCCAATTTGATCACATAAAGATACAGTTATTTAATTGAAAATAATACGTTAAAAAAGTATTCCCAACAATAAGCCATTTTTTGTCTGCACTATTTTTCGCATAACAAACGTAACCAGTTTAAAATTTGATTTTGGCTACCCGACTGATTAAAACCAATGAAAAAAAATTAAAAAACTAAAAGGATAAAAAAAAGGTAATTCGTATTCACGTGGTGAATATTCGCGGCTACCAAAAACGTGAGGAATTCCCATAGAAAGTCCCATATTTCTCAATATACGTAAGTCCTCTAAAAATCACAAAATCAGAAGAAACCGAACATTTTTCGATTGCTCCCAGTGCTCCTCTTCTTCCTCACTGGCGCACTAACATCCGGACTATCACCCCCATTGCTGCCATTCAGCTGTGGGCTAGGGGGTGTCAGTTTGCTCTTCACATGCTCATCAATAAGTGCCTGCATGTCCATCTGCCACTGCTCGAGTTGCTGACTCAGCTCGATTTTCTGCTGTATCGCCTCCATCAGCTGACTATTGACCTGAAGGACGTCTATTCTCGTCCTAGCCAATTCCACCTCTGCCCTATTCTTCCTGGCGACTGCCTGATCCCTGACAGAATATGCCTGGGCTATCACTTCGTCTCTGTTAAGTTCAGAGTCCTCAATGTCACCACGCGCACGATCACGCTCCTCTTTCACTCCACACAATTCAGCTTCACAGACACTTAATTTACTCGTTGTGTCGAGGAGCGCCTCACCTCGGCGCTTTAATTCCTCTTGGGTCTGTTTAAATTGCTGTCTAGTGTGATCCAACTCCTCCGTCACTCGGTGGAGTTCAATTGCCAGGTTTAATTCACCTGGCGCACCTCTTCCGGTTAAGGCGAGACTGTAAATCTCCTCGACTAAGTCAGACAGTACTCCGGGACCCTAGAAAAAAATTGCATAATTAATTTGCGGATTTTATTTGATAGTAGCTCGATAATAAAATGGTTGACGCAACTCCCTTTCTTCCTCCGTGTAAATAAAACATTTCTCTCTGCTCGTTTCATCGAGTTGTCACCGATCTGAGTGCTTTTACTAGTCAAAGTACCTTTTAATATGGACAGTAAAGAAGAAAAAACCTCTTACCTCACTCTCAGATCCATTGCCAATAACGACCATTGACTCATCGCAGTCGCTCTGGAGCCCCGAGTCATCCTCTCCACGTCTTAGCTGTGTACTCAGCTCTCTGAGACGTTTGCACGCCCTCGCCACTTCCGCCCTGATGTCCTCTGGTTCACCGAGTGAACTTCCGCTCACCTCGCACTCCATTTCCGCCTGCAACGACCTCGGTGCCTTGTGTATCGATCCAGACCTGCCTCTCTGCTCTGCTTCGATCGCAGCTAGGGCCGCTGCTAGGTCGTCTCTGTTTAATAGATGAAAGCAAAATATTAATCTCAAGGCATTGGAGAAAACATAACGGAAACTCTGTCATTCACTCACACGTCAATGGATAATTCTTTAATTATTTGTGATTGAAAATACGAGTGAACTTGGGGTAACTGGCTTAGGGCTATCATTGAAACTTGATTACAAATTTAATTATGTTTGTACGAGGATCATCCGAGGGGAACACGTTTAATCCCAATGGTAAACCAAAGCCATCAATAAATCATTGTTTTCCTTGAATTGAATGAATTATTTTCGCGTGCTTTTTATCTAAAATCACGACATTTTTCCAATGAGTCCCGTCATTTTTGCTGAAAATCTCTCTTCGTGTATCCTATTTACTGATCAGTGTGTGGAGGAGAAGAAGAGGGCCTTGTGAGGCCTGAGGCCTGTAAGTCGTCACATGTGTTCCAGCGAGGAACACAAGCCCTGGCGACGTTGGCTGAGGAATTTACAAACAAATGGCGAATACGGCGTTGAAGATCTCCTCTGGTAAGTGGAGATCTAGGAGTTCGGTTAGCAACGCAGGCGAGAGCACACCGACTTGCAACTGAGCATTACCCTTCAATTCTAATTGCGACGTTAGGCTTGATTGTTTTTATTTTGATCACCTTTTCTATTAAATCAAATATTATATCGTTTGGCGACTCTTCAGTGCAGTTTTTATTTTATTAAGCTAAAATACCCTTTTAATAGAACTATTTTCTACAAACGTCTTATTCCAGTCTAACTTGAATTTCTACTTGCGATGTTCCGATTTTTTTCAGATTTTCAAATTAATATTCTGTCCCTCTAGGTCTTCACTTTACGAAGTTCCATTCCGCCTGGCCACCCAAGAATCGTCAGAGCTATCTTCGCAAGCCATTCTCCTCTCCCGTCATTACATTTTCCGATTAAATTCTTTATTTATTCTCCAGAAGTAAATTAACATTTGTTCCTTGTCAGTTGAGTTAAGAGCGAAATGTAATCTAATGATTGTACAAAGTTTATATGCAAGACAATTTGTTTTTGTTCATTTTGTTCATGCAAGCTCACTATAATAACGATACCACGACGAAAGGAGGGATCGTCGGGGCTCGTCTTTCATATTCGCGACTAATGAATTCATCACTTTGTTCACGGAAGCGATGAAATTGAAAAATAAATAGATGGAGAGTGAAAAATATCACGCAACTTAAATTCACGAGGTCAGAAAAGGCAGTTCCGATGTACTATGCAGATATGAATTAAAAAACTTGGAGAACAGAATATTGTGCTATATTATATAATCAATATATATTAATTAATATAATATAAGAATGGTATAATATATAATTACGATGTACAATATCTAAATTCTTAATCTTTTCGTTCTTCTAATCAAATCTAAACCGATTATTAGCTTAATGTCCTTATGAGAATAGGAGAAAAATAAAAATCAATGAAATCTGTCGTTTGATTCTCTTCCAAACGAACTAATTAATTTTATCTCCTTCTCATCGATTGTTTTCAAATGAACTAAATACATTCGATTTAATCTAATTTCGCAAAAATTTGCGCCCTGTATACTCCATAACGAATTTAATACTCGAACTCAATGTTTGAGCTAATATTTTTTGTAAATTATTCTCGAAATCAACTTGAAATATTTAAATTAATTATCAATATTTTAATCAATGAATTATCCTCCAATTGCTTTACTTTATCAGTCCCACTTACCAAATCTGCAAACAAAATATCTCATGATAATTCGTTTTATGGCAACCCATCCCTAACATAATTCAACGATTCGCATAAATTCTCATTAGCTTAAAACGTTTCACCACTTCTCGATTGAACTGAACCCCATTCAATTTAATATCAATTTAAATTCTCGCAATCTCGCGTTAACCAGTGCTCCACAAAGAACCTAATACTGATATAACAATTGCGTGGGACGAGAATAAGCAAAGAATGCCGGAACTTCATCATGAATCGCTACGAACAGTGAGTTCTTCAGAGCGATTCACGTTTTCACGACGTGTAGGTCGTAAAATTGTGGCTCCTGCCATTGCGTAGGTGGTCACCAAGAACCGTTCGATGCGAGTGTTGAACGTGAATATTGATTAGTTTTTCTCTCTAGCCTTTCATATCGCGATTAGACACTCCAAGCGTCAAAATTATTCTGTTCAATTTGAGGGTGTCACTCGAGTTTGATAGAAACAGTAACGAACAAGTAGGGAGCCCAGCCCATGTGACGGAAGAGACTTTACTATTTATTTGTGACAAAACCGGGACAAAATTGTTACTCTTTTTGTCATTTTTTAGTTCTACCAACTCCACTGATAATCTGCTCCCGAAGTGATCTATCAAAACATTCTATTTGAAAAAATATAATCGAACAATATTAGTTTCTCTCTAATGGTAGGAGACAGTTCATTAAGAGACATTTTATGATAAAATGCTATATCTTTATCGTTAATTAATTTTCTGTTGAATTCTTAAGCACAAATGTGACTAAGTCTTTTGATTCTGGCGTCATTTCTTATACTTAAAAATAAGAAAACAACTTGACCACCCACACATACAGAAATGATGGTCAGAGTTTTTTTTGACATTTCAGACCATTCTACATAATTTCCAAGCAAAATTAGAAAATCCGAAAATTCGAAGAATCTAATCTAATTCTAAGTGGTACAGAAGAATTTATTCATTTATCCGCAAAAGTTCAAATCAACATCTGGAGTTACACTGTTGGACAATGACTCCCGGAATTTACATGAAAAACAATCTTGTCATTTTTAAAACTCATTTATTGACGTTAACGTGGCATTTAGGGAGGTTCAAATGCAAAATCTGACGAAGCTCCGCACATACGGCATTAATTTAAAAAAGGATCTTTGAAAAATTTTTTTAAAAATTTCTGCATTTTTTAAGCTTCCTTTTATACCCAAATAAAGAGCACTCGCGACAAAAAAGTTGATGCAAAATTGCAATGGTTATCATCTGCCATTTCTCGGGGTCCGTGTTCTCAATTGTTCCTCCCCATTATTTAATATTTTTGATTTAACTCTTTATTCACTCATTTCTCAACAACGCTCTTTGAAAATGTTCCTAATTTTCTCTAGTTTTTTTGAGATATATATTTTCCGTACTGCTCTTCACTTTTCCTTGTCCGGGGCTTGGTACGGGCCCTTGCCCGAACTCGAGAAAGTGAAAATCACTACGGCAAAATATCGTTCCTGGGCTATCGTATGGGGTTTTTTTACTCGCGTGGAGTTTGGCAAGCCGAGCCGTAGGCGAGGTGGCCAACCACGCGAGTAAAAAACCCCATAACGACAGGCCGGAAATATACTATTATTATTCTTGGCGGTCTATTTATTACAAAAAATGAGTTTCCAAATAAACACCTTGTAGATAATGTCGAGGAAAATTTTGGGAAAAGGAGTCGACTGGGGTCATAAATTAACTGGGGACAAAGAGGGCCTTGTGAGGCCCGAGGCCTGCAAGTCGTCACA
>JAPYZN010000549.1:0-40315 GCA_030522865.1 Psyttalia lounsburyi | reverse complement strand
AATCACAAGTGATTGAAAAGTTCTTTTCGATCACAAGTGATCGAAAAGGCACTTTTCGGCACGAGCTGAATGTAGCAGCAGTGACAAAAATACTATTTTCACGAGTTACGAACATAATTTTTCATCTCAATGGGTCGAAAAAGTACTTTTCAGTCACTCGACGCGAAGCGAAGAGTGACTGAAAAGTTACTTTTCCGACACAGCGTGATGAAAAAATTAATATTCAATTTTTTCAATCGTCAAATTTATTGCTGATACCTAAAATGATTTTTGCTCGGTGATGGTCATTCTCATCCTCTCCTTGGCTCAATAATGTAAATTATATGTGTTGAAACAATGTAAATGCGCTGGCCTGAAATACCTCTGTAATTAATGATTCAAAATAAACGGATTGGAGGGGAACCAGTGGTGCTTGGGCGTCACGAAGAGTATCCACATCGCTTCTGGCGTCTTCGGACATGGTAAAACAAGTCAATGTTTAACCTCTCTGCTATCTCTCCCTCATCTTCCCTTGGCGACCACACGCACCGTGACGTAATATCCTGGGCGTGCGCAATACTGTACTCTATCGTTGAGCCTGTAACATCCTAAACACGAGCCGATGATTAAAATGCTGTTGAATTTTAATAGTCCACTTCCAGTCGAATTTTATCTGCATTTTATTTCCACTCCGAATTCACTACAAAATTATTATTGCCGAGCGCCTCTTGCTCCTCTACCACCTGGACACTGTAGTTCGCAAGGTGTTGCGGCCGCTGTGACATTTTTTTTTCTCTCTACTCTCCAAATGATTCCCCGGTTTACAATGGCATGGGCACAGGTGATATCTCTATCTAACCTTCGTGATTCTCAGAATTGTCTCGATGATGTTATCAAAATTTCAGAATTCACGGAAATCACTGATAATTAATTCACGTTGTTTTTTAAGCGGATTTTTATCTACTGAAAGATGTTTGCCTTAGATTCGTGGAGAAACTACTCGAGATTCACCCGTATTTCATCTTGCATTACGATGTTGAGAATATAAGACGAAAGGTAAAGATCTCTCAGGTACGCGCAAGCTGATACCCTACTGCGGGTGCCCCGATCGAACTCCTATATCTTTTTTTTTCTTACTTCTTTCGTCTCGTCCTCGCTCTTCGTTTCCTATGGGTTTTTGTAGAATAAACGCCGGGTGTACCCGTGAATTTTATTTGCCAGCCGCTTCTCTGCGGGCTGGTAAGGTGTTTCAAGTTTTTTCATTTTATTTCCATCAGACAACTTTTTCCCCAAAAACTTTAGACGGAGTTACTCCCATTTAACCTTGTGGAAAGAAGGAGTTTTTATTAGAATTTTATAGCCTCATTATGCATTCGTTCCGAGATTATCCGATATTTTTTTTTACTTTTTTCGAGTGTATCGATTTTTTTTTTGCAAATGCATTGAGAGTGCTTGATATGAGAGAAATTCAGACTGTGGCGTTCACCCAATATTAAAATTTTTATGGCTTTCTATATAAGAAAAAGGAGAGATAAATAAAACTGTTGAACTCAATTTTCTTAAACACCTTGAGAATTGTAAGGACATGACGGCTATTTGGGATAAGAGAATTGTAATCCACTTGATTGTTGAAGAGACTCAAATTTAAAAATATATTTTACGGGTTTAGGACCTTTGAATTGATTATTGCTAATCGCCTTCCACGTTTCTCGACCCGTAAACCTGTTTCAACACTTTGCACTCGTCCGCAACAAGTGAGAAAACCCGAGTTGGTGCAGTCCCATGTGGGATAGCCAGTCGGCGTTGTATTCAATTATCCAATTTTAGAATTAGAGGTGGGTACATGAAATTTCATAAAAACTTTGAAACAAGAGGATGGTTTACATTTTATGTTGCGGAAAAATTTGTCCGTGATCCTGCACTAAATACTTTATTAAATTGTACATAAAAAGCAAATTGTTGTATGAAGCGAAATTAATTTTTAACGACAATAATTTTTCTCGTTTCCTTCGGTTAAGACACGATTTTTTATTGAATGATGAGTCAGATTGATGGTTGCGTGAGAGATTCTGTATTAGAGGTTTCATCGAAAATTGAGATAAATCGAAGAATTTTCGTGTTATGAGTTAAAATTTCGGAAATTCCCTCCCCCTGTAAATTTTTCAGTATCAATTTTTCAGAGTTACAAATCAACTGTCCAGAACTATTGTTTTTTCTCTAACCAAACGTGCGATATTATTTCGACACTACAAATCATCACTCACGGCGAAGGAGAGAAATTGAGAGAGATATCCTTTACATATAATTATGGTTCACGAGAGAAATCAACTCATTATCAAAGCAATGAATCTTCGTTCGCATATGTAACACGATTAGAATCGACATAATTTCTAACGCCCGCTGACTATCCAGACGTCCCAGATTCCCCTGACATTATCATCCGGAATTTTCAGTAGAACAAAAACATTCTCCTGACTTCCTCACTTTCGGAAATTCCAATCATTCACCACCAATGAGCACTCCCTCTCCCCTGCCCCTCTCAACCCCTTCCTCTCTCACGACAATTCATTGAACTTATTTTCAACAGGTTGAAAAACCTCTCTTGTATCATCAACGATATCGCCAGAAGATTAGTCATCTCTCCTCGCCTCGGTACTCACTATGACTCACAATTTTTAATGACTCACTCACACGCACACACACTCTGCGTTGAGAAACCCGTCGCGTAGGCCTGCGGTTTTTTAGACCCCCCCCCCCTTCCCCTGACCGCCAGAAAATCCGTCCGGTCAAAATACTGATGCAATGAAAAATGTACATAGTGTAAACTCGGCTTCATTGAATAACCACATTGATAATAAATCGGTGCGATACCCTTTTACAAAAGCCCCTTTGATTTTAACCGCTAGCAAATCAAATGGCTAAACCTCAATATCCATAACATACATACGTGGAGGTTCGACAAAATTCTAAACACGCGATCTATAGTTCCCCATCCGCGACACCATAAACATGTCAGATTAGTATGTAAACAAATCGCATACATAATGCATGCCGTTCTTCAGCGTAATGCCGCCAAACTTCCAGACCAAACTTATACTATACTACTCTCTATCGTCTCTCCCTCGCCGCCGTCCCTCCCGCTTAGGCCCACACCTCCTTTAGATACCGATACACCGTCGAATATCTCTCTCATTCTCCATTTTATGTTCTATTTCACTGGGTGTTTTGTACCTTGAGGATACCAACACCCACGCAGATACAGCCCGGTCCATTATTATTCATATCAAGAACACAAAAAAAAATCCTCCAGACTCTAGATATCTGTACGAACAAAACTCATCAAGAATTTTCTAACCGTATCTGGTCACACGCTTCTACGTAAATTTAATTTCCCCAGACTGTTCCAGGAGGAGACAACCACATCCTCTCCGAAATTCGTCCGTGAAATTCACAATCTCTGATGCATTTCATCCATTCACTTTATTCTTATTATGTGGATGTAATCATGTTTAATTGAGTATTTTTATTAGAGAAATAATTTCTCTTATGAGTTGTGGAAATGCGGTGGTGATAATTAAAAATTTGGTTTTCGTCACTGAGGTCCAAGAAGGGGCGAGTAAAGGGTGATTAGCTGGTCGGCGCTAGCTGGGACCGTAAAAACTACTGTAAAGAGAAGCAAATATAGTAAATGAGACTTTTCAGGTCGAGCGTAAATTGGTACAGTTACTAGACGAGTAAGTCGGATGACTTTTTATACAAGTACAATATGAAGTGAGCCAACAGATGTAATATGGCCGTCGGTTGGGTATCCGTAGTATGTGAGCCTCAGTCCTCCACCGGGGCCGGCGGCCCTGGACCCCGCTTCTGTGCCCCCGCTTTGCGATTCGTCTGAGTTAGGCCACTTTTTGGTTTAAGCTAACCATGGTTAACTCGTGGTCAAGTTGAAGTTAAGACCACTGAGGCCAGCCAATCAGAGATCTTAACCTTAACTTTAACCAAGGTTTAACCATGGTTAGCTAAACCAAAAACTGGCCCTTAGTAGCCCTCGCCAGTCGATAAGGCAGAACTAGGCTTGCCTCATCGCGGCTTTATTGATGCCTCGTGCCGATAACTTCGCACTCATACTATTTTTGTCACTCAGTCCGTGAAGGAACTCTTTATGGCCGCTGCGCGGTTATAAAACTCTGACAGCCCACGGAGTGAATAACAAAAATAGTGTTTGCCACTCGGCCGCCAAGAACTTTCCTGCCTCATATGAGTACAGGACGAGCCGAAGGCAAGTCCTGCACCTCATATTCGCCAACAAAGTTCTTCACGGCCTAGTGTCAAAATGTACTATTAAGATAATGCTCAACTGCAAAGTAGATGCGCTCTCGCCTGTGTTACTAGCCGAACTAAAGATCTCCACTTATGGTTCAGTCAGCATAACTTTTACCATCAAACGAAGGAGTGGGGGCAATGCGATCATACGCAAAATGGAGGTGGTGGGGGTAGCATTTCATGTTAAAAGTTATGCTGACTTCAGTATACGAAAGGCAATCTTCAACACCGTTTTAGTCATTTGTTTTGAAAATTCCTCAGCCAACATCCCCAGGGCTTTTGTTTCTCTCTGGTGCACATGTGACGACTTGCAGGCATCGGGCCCCACAAGGCCCTCTTTGTCCCGAGCTAATTTAGGCCCCAGTCGACTCGGGTTTCAAAAATTTTCCGCCACAATTAAACAAACGAAAATTCCGGCCTGCGAATCTTCGAATGCGAGATCAGTACGAGCGTGTGCACAGTGTAATAATGGAAAAATTTGAAGCAATGATACTTCGTGCGGATTGATTCCCTGAACTTTGTGCCTGAATAACTGGGTGTAATGAAATTACGGTCAGGCGCAGCTCACAATTTCTTTCATTATTTTTCGGTGTGTTAGTTGCACATGTACTGTTTCGAAATCTCTCTACGATTTCCCCCACATCTCACAATCATTCTCAGAGGGAGTTTGAGGATTCAAGGCGCTCGAGAATGAAAACTCGCTGAAAAGCACGCAGACACACACACACGCACCCATACGTAGACGATCTCTCGGCGAAAAACGTTTCAAGGTAAATCCAGGGGATTAAGAATCTGAGGAATCCGTTGAGCGTACAATTGTGGTATTGAAGTACATATCCTCGAATACAGAAAAGTCAAGAAAAGCGAAGGACAGTAATCCCCAACGACCTTGAATCGATCCCAGAGTACATCTCAATTTCACCGTTTTTTCCTCTTCCCCCTTTTCCGTGATTTTTTCACGTGGAATATTCTCTACTTTGGCGTGCAGGGGCCATGGGAATTATTAGGAAAAAAATCTGAAGATTGGTAGAGTATAGTATTGCGATAGAGAAGGAATGAAAAAGTGTGAGGTCGCGTGGGCCTCACACTCCACGTACACACGAGTTGTGGATCCAACATACTAATGAATTCTTGACTGTCTCTGTTACACCGGCGAGGAGCATGCACCGAGCCAAGTACTTTTTTTTTGTTATCGCTAGTCTCTCTCAATCTGTCGGCTTCTCTCTCTCTCTTCTCGGTAGTTTCGTCGTTACCGAATGCAGAAGGTGTAGTTCGCGCGTGGGTCATCGGACACCGCCGCTTGCCCCTGGGTGTTCTACGCTTATTTATTTTCAATCTGCATGATTGTTTAACATTTATTTATTGTCAACCGGTCGGACTTCAGTACTTTTAATACTTACAGAATTGACAGGGAGAGAATACTTTCGAGGAGATCAAGTCGAGCGATAATGTAGCAGTACAGGTATTTATTGTTAAATTATGGAGGGGATAGAGAGGTTTTTGCTGCAGTTGTAATATGAGCAATCGCGGTATAAAGGTATTCATTGAGTATCATTTTTTGTTTTCATTAGAAGTATTTCTTATGATTAAAAGACTGTAGCTAGGCAAATTAAGTTCATGTTCAGGGACATATCTTTGATTTTTAAAGGCAAAAGTAAATCCGTATATCATTATCTGGCAGATAGATGTTACGAGAGGTTTCAGTATTCCGCTCTCTCACGCCCGAAACTCTTTTTTAACTCGTGGAATTATTGGCCATCGATTCTCTACGAGGCGTATCCTTCACAGACGTCTGAATTTTTTTTTAAGTCCAGTGACGAAATAGTATGCTGCATCACAAGCACTATATGGTACATTGGACTACAAGACCATAAATTTCCTTTTCGATGGATGCGACGAAGGAGCACTAAATAAGCGAACTACGAATTTTACTCACAACCTTTTGTACAAAATGATCAGGATTGGAACTTAAATCTTCCAGCTGTACTGAGAAGAATAAAACTTTCTATCAGATATTTTCGACTGATTCCAAAGACAAAGAAAATTTATTTATAATAAGAATGCATTCTCTCAAATTAAGTCTGATTGGATTGACTCAGTCAAAAATTTGACAGTTCCAAATCAAGTATGTTCTAATTAAAAAATCACTGGATTTGGTTCGACAAGTCGTTCCTTCTTCGTTGACGAAAAATTTCGTTGACGAAAATTTTTCTTTCAGAAGCAAAAGATCTTAGTTTCTTGCCACTTTTTAAGCCAGTGATTTCTTCATAAAAGTAAAGACATATATCTCAAGAAAAAAATGTTCTCCAGTCTTTTTCAAAATTTTATTGACTACAAAGAGACTATTGTCTCTCTGCTGATACCAATTTCGCGCGAATTCGAGAATGTCATGCTCCCCATGTTCGAGTAATTCCTTCCCGAGGAATTCAACGAGAATAGAAGTAATAGATGGTAAAGATGTGTCACGATATTCAAGATTTGCTCCCTATCTCCGTCCTTTTTTATCGCATTTAATTCTCAAACTGAGCGTCTCGTCGTGGTCGTCGACGATTTTTCACCCCGGCCCATGCAGACAATTCTCAAAGATCATTTTTCACTTGGCACACACCACTGTATTCAGGACTGAAAACGGAGTAACCCTCGCCTCGCGCGCCTCAACGGTGAATGGCCTTCGCTCCTACGTTTCTTATTCTCTCCTTCCCCCTTTTTTTATCCTCGTTTTTTTCCCCAACTCTCGATGCCAGTGCACTGAGGCAAAATGCCGCGACAAACACGAACGGTTTACATTTCAACATTTTTAAAAAGCATCTGAATACGTCAATGCACCGGCAAATATTCCTCGCAAAGGAGATGAATAAAAAAAACATCTGGCAATGGCATCGAAGTGATTGTCTCTCATTTTAACAGGTCTCAGTTATCCTTCCAGTGCTGTGATTATTGTTATTAATGCTATTACACAGATTATTATGTAGCTCGATATGCCTTTTAGACATTAATCAAGATGAGTTTATTGGGTGCGTGGAATGTCGTGTACAAATTTGCTGTGCACATTCTACTATGAATACCTTGAGGATGAGTAAGGCACAGAGGCGACTGAGAACGTCACCTCGCGGTTCCTCCTTCTACATCTGGTCCTCGAAGTCTTGCATAGCAGAGCATTGAGGTGTCGCATTTATTGATCTCATCGTTTGCATTAGATTTATCATTACATTTCTCAAGGAGTGAAAGAATTTTAACTCACGAGAGAACTCAACTGTTATTCAAGGGGAGAGAGAGTCGTTTTACATTAGCATTTTTCTATGTTTCAGTACGTCGTCCGAGCAATTAGTTTCAACAATGTATTTTAATGAAATTAAATTGTTATTCATAAGGAAATCCCAATTGATTCTCTATTTTTCAATGCAATTAATTTTATTTTGTTCTGACTTGAATGTCAGGGTTTTCACTCAATCGCCATTTGACTCATTGATTTGATTTCAATAAATATTATTATTGTCCTTATTTCGTTTCCACTCACAGCCCAACGTACTGGATCCTTTTTCGAACATTCATATTCAACTATTTTCGTAATTGGTGTATAAACAACCCAGCTGTTATCCAGTCAGTATTTCGGTTTTAAACTAAATTGATTTTCGGAGTTCTAACAATGTTGTACATTTCTTCATAGAATACAAATGATTGAGGTCGCATGAAACTCAACCTCGCATTTATCAGCCAAAATTTCGCCATTGTAAAGTGGATGATCTGTGCATAATTTCCATTCACTCCGAACTAGTGATACGAGCAAAATTCGTCATACGACAGATGATCGTCACATTACTAACAAATGATTGACCATTTATTGTAGTAGTTGCTCCACTACAGATGTCGCATCTACATAGACCATTTGTCAGTGACCAAATCCTATTTGACGTCACCTCGCATCTCTACTTCGCAGGTATTCACTTCAGGACATGGAATAGTTTCTCTCACCAATATTGAGTAAAAACAAAAAAATTGGAAATAGTAACAAATTTTTTTGTAGATCTCTCTTTACGGAATGTTTAAAACTTGTTATTTTACCTCCCCGTTGTTCCTTTCCTTTTTTTTAACTGACAGGTACGATCCACTTTGCAAAGTACTCTACAAAGGTTGAGCGAACGCCAACCGATTCTAGATGCAGGGAAATAATGATTCGAGTTTACGTATGTATCGGTACGACCCATCTTCGTCCTTTACATACGATTTTGTCGAGGATGGCCAACGAAGCGTGTTCCCAGCGTGAAAGCACCGTGTTATACCTCTACCTACCCTGAATATCTCCTCTCCCACTCCCGTAGCCACCAGCTCCCTATGCTACCATCTCGTTTCCATATAATACTCTTCTTTTTTTCGCTTCTGTTTTTCGTCGTTCTACGCTTGTTGGATTGCGCTCGAGTTGACTCGGCTTCTCATTTTAATGGCCTTCTCCAATATTTCTGTGTATTTATTATTCCACTTCTTTCCCTCCTCCGCGACCTCCTCTCGGTCCCTCTCTCTCTTTTTTTTTTATTATCGCGAGCTCTTCTTCCGTCAAACCAGCGTGTAAATTCCTAATGATGAGTCATCGCACATGCGATACTATAAAAAATTAAAATAGGTCATAACAGTGATATTGAGACTCGCTTTCCGTGCGGTATCAGCTGGAATACTCAATGTGACTCACGATAATAGTTACAATTGAAATTTGATTCCTAATGGGGGAAAAATTGATATGATCGGAGAAATTATTGCTGACGATGGCTGTGATTAAATGCCGGAACCGTTATGCCATTATTTATACAGGGAAAATTATTTTTAGGAGAATGAGAATTAATGTGTGCATTAGATGTGGGCAAATTGATAGGAGTTTATTGCAGATAATGAAATAAGAATTCGATTAGTATCACCTGTACTGCCATTTTTAGTGTAAATACTTTGAAATGCTTGGGGGACATTTTCAATTGAGTTACAGTGGACCTAAAACAAATGAATAGTTCTGCCAAGTTATACTTAGTTAGTAATTTTTAGGTAAATGGAGAGACGCATTATTAGAAATTTGGCTACAGCATGAAATCCATCGATCCAGCCCACATGTAACCACTTCGGTGGTGAAGTTGGAATAACAGAGTTAGAAGTCTACTTCACTTCAGCATGAGATTTCAACGATATTTTTAAATTTAAGGGAGACAGCTTAATTTCCATAAACACTTGATTTATGGATTGCACTTTGTTCCGTGAAGAAGGTATTTACGGAAATATCTGGCATTTGAAATAGCTAGTGATAAACAGAAATTTTTAACTATTTATTCACATGCAGTTGTCGTAGATATTATTGACAAAATATTTGATTACTAAATTATGCAGCTGCAAGTACTCGATTTTTTGTATCGACTGTGTACGATGATAGTACTCGGAATTTTAAAGATTAGTTAGATTAGTAGCGAGTCATTTCGAAACCTACAACGGGAAAAAAAAATAATTTAATCAATTAAATGTACTCCTGACAAAAAGTTGAAGTAGTTTTTACTGTCAGAATTTTGGGTATTTGCTTGTCCAAACACTTCGGATAAACTAAATTATATTATGCCGACTGCATCATTCCGTTCATTTATATTCAACCTGAGGTGTACTAGACTGACCCAAAAATCTTGTAATCCATTTTCAACCGGACATATTCAATTTTTTTATCAATAATGCAGAGGAATCTTTATGAAAGTTTGATTTATCGATCACATTTATTGTACCAAAGTTTCTTCCAGTATAACTGTTCTCTGTATATACAGCATTGTATTGTACTTTAGCTCATAAGAGGAGGGGAGGGAAATAAAAATGTAAGCACGCGAGAGGGTATATATGTGTGACAAATAAAAGCGTGATAGATCTCACTTTGCTCAGTATTCAAGATATCAACAAAAATTCCCTCGTCTCTCTAACCCTACATCAAACGATTTAAAGCGCTGGATTTTGTTCAACCACTTCACTACCGATGTCTAACTACACTTTTATCTCTCCGCATCTCCTTGAATTTTTTTCTCATCAGATGAATTCATTATCTAGAATTAATTCTGAGAATTCCCTAAAGTAATTTGTCTCGTTAATTCATCGCTAATCCGCAAACCCCGAGTGATTATAATCTCCACTTGTTTTCACCCCCCCAAAAAAAATCGATGAATTTCAATCGAAAATACCCGAACGAGGTGCATTACAGCTGACTAACACGAGAAACAGGACAATACAAGACATTTAGATGGGTAATTACAATGACACGTTGGGTCCTTGTGTTGCCGAAACGATCGTAATGAGACGCAAAATGTCGAAATTAGGGAAAAGGCCACGAATGGAGAAGAGAAACGGAAATGTAAGGCGTTTATGTGGCCCAGGGCCTCATGCATTCGTTTTCGCACACGCGATGCTTGACCCCCTCTGAACAAACGAGACAAGACAAGAACCACCGGGGAGAGGTCCCCTCAACCAAAAACAAAACAAAAAAAATTGGAGGAATAAAAAAAAAGACGAGTAAAAAGAGTCGAGACGAGACGAATGCGTGAAAATAAATGCGAAATTACTGGCGTACCGTATCGCCAGCAACCGTGACAACTTTTTAGTCGTCTCCACGTGTGTATACACATGTCTGAACGAATTTTGTGAATTTTTCACATCCGTGATATTGTCGAAGTGGGGGCCCCCTACCGAAATATACACAGTGAGACCGAAAATTCTCTGGTCCGCCGTATAACTGGGATTGCATTATTACTGGGAACCGAGTGGGCCCTTCCACGAAACTCGGGAGACCCTTGAATTACCTGCGGAAGTCGTTGAGCCGGGACCGTCAATTATCCTACTTCAATTATACCACTCCCGCTTGCATATTGTAGCTCCGAATATACTCGCATGGCTGCGAGAAAAAAAGCGTATTCATTTTGTTATACAAATTTGGGGCATTTGAGACATTAGATTGAGGAAAATTTGAGATTAAATTTTTTGTGAGAAATCGGTAAGGGCCGCGCTGTGGGAATTTGTCTGAACATTTTTTTACAGTATAATAATGGGATAATTAATAGCAAGCGTTAATTAAATTTCCGAAAGTTTTGTGAAGATAAATCACTGAAGAAAACATGAGGAAATTTTTTTTTAATGTGTGTATGAGTTGTCATATTTGTGTAGGTTCTGAGTAACTCCATTATTCGATAATTATTATGGAAAAGATATTGAAATTCTTTTGTGGAGACCCAAATTTGTGCTTAATTTCAGCTTCGATCACATGTCTTCTGTCGCATTTTGTTTTCTCACTCAAGTCCAATCCGCTAATATTCCCGTTAAAATTCCTAATCAATTGTATGTGGAACTGCAATGTTTTTTACTAGCACTGGTCTAGGAATTTTCAGCAAATGGTGTAAATCCTGTAATTCTGCCGCATTGACAAATACACTCACAGCGGCCCAGGAACGAAAAATATTCAATTTTTGTTATAGACATTTCGAGCCTTTAAAACAGTATAGTGCGGAAGATTTGAGATTAGATTTTTGTCGGGCATTAGTGAAGTGACGCGCTGTGGGAATTGCTCTGAAGTTTCCTGGATAGTTGAATAACAGGATAATTAATAGCTGTTGAATGGTGTCAGTTTGAAGTAAGTTTGAAGTACAATTTCCATAGACTGGAATCCACGAAATTTCTAATTTGGGAGGAACAATTGGGTAACTGGATTTTTACATTAAATTCAATGTAAATGGTAGGTACATCCGGTTGGTCATCAAGGATGTACGATTCCCCTCAACAAAAACCGTTTTACCGGAATGGTTTCTCTTTATCAGGGGTACTAAAAATGTACGGAGAACTGAGGCAGTTGGAGAACTAACGAAAATTCATTTTGTACAGAACAATATCGAAATGAGCCAATAAACGTCAAACCTTTAAAACACGCATATCAATTTTTTCGTATAATTGCTTTATCAATTCCTTTGAATTTTCACTTATCGTTTACTCAAGATGCATCGAATGCATTTTTGCTCTTTTATCGTGCGGTTTTATAATTGGTATTTTTTGCAATCAATAAATGAGATAATTACATTTCAAATTTTTAGTGAGAAAGTCTGAATTTTTAACAACTAAATGAAATACAATTATCCACTGCTCAAGATTCGTGAGATATTTTAATCCTCTCGTCTGCTCAGTGAATTAATTGCTTCATGAAGTATTTTGTAAAATAACGAAAAGTAAAATAATGAAGTGTAAAATAATGAAATGGAGAGCAAGGGTGAATTTATCAAATTACAACTTACAGTCCATCGGCGTCAGTAATTGTTAAAAAAAAATAGAAATCAAGGCACATGTCATATTGATTTCACAGTCTGTTGAGAATTCTATAAAATTCAGTTTTTAATTGTAGTAATGAATTTGAGAAGTAAAAAATTTACGTCTATCAAAAAACTTCTGGCTGAAAGTTTTCCAAGAACAAAATATCAATCATTGAAATACCAAAATTTACATAAAAAAATGTTATACCTTGCCGGAATATGCGAACAGTTGAGTTATAAGAAGACTAACTGCAGAGGCGGTTTGTGCAGCAGAACATTTTGGATTTGAGGTTACAATACTATTTCATTAGTTCATTAAACTCAACTTGTTTTTAGGAATATGTCTCTTATCAAGAACCCACTCACCTCATGTTTGGGATAGAACCGAAATCCCTTGACGACGGTCTTTCCTTTTTCAGTGTACCATTTTTTGATCTTAAGAATTGTGATTTTTCTCAGTGTATTATTCAATAATTACTTCACATGAAAACCTCCATTGAATTTTCAAGATGACCACAAAATTGTAGGCTCCATTCGACCATAATAAGAAATTCAAAATCACAATATTGAAAATGATAACACCTTCAGTTGCTGCTGAAAACTCAAAACACGTCTGGTATGGTTCAGTCAGCATAACTTTTAACATCAAACGAAGGAGTGGGGGTAACGCGATCATATGCAAAATGGAGGTGGTGGAGGTAGTATTTCATGTCAAAAATTAGGCTGACTTCAGTATAGTGAAAGTACGCGCGCGATCTTGTAGAATGGAAAAACAAGTGCAATGCACGAGGGACGATTTAGCTCCAGCGAGGTTAAAAAAAATTCTGGAAAATCACAGGGCAATACAGAGCGGAATAGAATGCTGGAGATATTTAAACTTTCCGTACCCACATAATCCCCTGAGAAAATTTACATCGATCACATTTTTATTCATTTTGAAGATTAAACTTTCATCAATAAATTAAAAGTGTAACAGAAGTGCCTATATCCCCATGTGTATAATAAATAGATTTAATAAACAATTCATTGTATCTCAGTCGGGCGCGAATGATTTACGTAGATGTCGCAAAATATTTTCCTTCATCAGAGATAATTTGATAATTACACAGATGTGATTCATCAACGTACACGGTTTAACTACTTCCGAACTGAATTGGATTACCATTAAATCGAAGTACTGACATAAAATCTCTACTTGTCACGAATTGCAGGAAAAACAATGACCTCAGAATTCCAATCCAACAAAATAAAATGTACAAAAACTTACTGCCGTCATTCCATCAACGTACATCACGGTTTGTGATAAATCATCAATTATCGATGTAAATCCGCGCGGATTACATTCTAGAAAAATTTAAAGCCGATTGTATTTAACTAATCCATAACGGTTAACCCTACCGACTTTATGAACCCCACCTTGAGATCGATTTTGACGAGATGAGACCGATTTCCCCAAATTTCAGCCTCCTGAAAATAAACAGTACATATAACACAATATATGTTTGTGATTTATGGTTATTGTCAGGTCTTTTATCTGACAATTCAAGTGATAACTCAATTTAATTTAATACCGACGATACTTGTTTTTACGAAACTGAACTTATTATAGTTATTTCGGTAAACAGGTGAGATAACACCTCTAAATTTTTTCCTCCAAAACTGAGGCAAATATTGATTTTTTTGCACTTATCTTGTGAGAAATGACTTATAGTGTTGGAATCTAATTGTTTCAGATGAATTGATTGCATCAAGACATAAAATTTGTAATTTTTTAAACTGCTTGGCCAGATATACGGAATCTTTCCCTCACCTTCCCTTTTGAAGGGATAAAATTTTGAAAATTTATATTAATTGGATAATCAATCTAACCCACGGAAAGGTATTACAAATCGTATCAGAACCTAGGACCCAAGACTTGCGAGAGGAACGCGGATGGTATGAACTTCACAGCTGTCAAAATATGACCCGTTCACCCTTTCAAGTTACTCCCCAAATCGAGTCCAATTCAACTTTATTGCATCGTCGTCTGCCATGGATGGCGCCTGCCGATTGAAATTACGACGAGAACATTAATATTATTGATTTACGATTACTCTGTTCAGTTCTCCGGGTACCTCAATTGATAACTAAACTCTAATCTAAAACATCGATTATATTAAAAAAAATAAAGTCGATTGTAGTCAACTGATGCGTAACGGTTAATCCTAATGCCGCTGCGGGCCCCACCTCGCCGTCGGCTTCGATGAGATGAGTTTTCAAACATCCGCGTTCTCTCCCAAAAATTAAAATTGCAGATAAGTCAACTCATACACTTTCAGTTACCTATTGCATACTGAAAAATAATTACAGTTAATTTATGGGCGTTGCATGTGCACTGCAACAAGATTTTTTCCATTCGATTACGATCGGTTGTTCGTATGTACATGAAAAGAGAGAAGTGAGGGGCCGAGGGAGGGGAAACATAGCGGGGGGCATACAGTACGAGAGGAGGACGAAGTTGGTGGTTATACGATACACGCGGCAGACGGTATCAGCGTCAATCAGAAAAAATATCTCGATGCGCTACCGTGACCCCGTAAAAATTGTGTACCCCGAACGGAGTTGGGTTAAGTGTACCGTTTCGCCGTAAATGCGCAATGCACTTCCGGAGAGGGTCCTCTTGTACTCCTGTTGTTAGGCGACGCGCAAACAAAAAAGAGAATGAGGAGTGAGGGAAGGGAGACATGAGTGCTGGTGGGACGGAGGGAGATAGGTGGGTCCAAACCCACGCTCGTACAAAAGCTAATTTTCGCGGGGTATTATCATCAAAGACGAAACCAGGAAATATGAATATTTATGCGACTTCCCGCTCCTGTTCCCTCAATTTTTATAAGAATAAGACGCTTCGGGAACTTCCTCGTACGCTATAATTCATAAATTTGGGGGGTCAGAATGCATATCCGCTCACTTTTGGGGGGGAGTAGAGGGGGACATTTCTTTTATGATTATGAGGTTATTTCGGTTTTCGGATGGTTGCAATATCCGTATAACGGGATCTTGCCGCGGAAGCGGAGCGCGACTTGCGTTATACAAATTTCGGGGGGGTTTTTCAATCATTGCGGGATGGAGTTCTTCAGTGGGGGATTAGTATACGCCAGTGGGTCTTCATGGAATTTTTTGGAGGTAATTGGCAGGTTTATAGGAGGCAACAAAGGTAATTGGGTGATTCCGGATTTATAGGGCGAGGTTGGTCATTAATAATAGTGTGGGATGGTGATAGGGTGAGGTGATTACTTCTGAATAAATGAGGGGAAAACTGACAGTGGTGGGACACCTGCTGGGCGATTTTTGAAGCTACCCATCAGTGCACAGTGTACCGTGTCTTGGGAGAATGTGAAAGTGAAGGACTTACCGTATGTCGATACATTCAAGCGCAAATTTATCAGTTCTTTAAATGCGTGTGGCGACCGGATTCTTCGAGAATTAATGCATGAGGATAAACAAGGTATCGAGTATACTCCCAACTTCCCGGGTTTATAGGAATCTGCTTTATTAATTAATTAAGTAATTCGATATAATTACGACCTCTTAGGTGTCTCCACAACTCAAGCTGTGAGTGTTCTACATTAAACATGGGGACGATTACGATAACTGGGGATTTAAGGAGATATACATCATGTGACGTATTCTTTTTGCCGAAATATTCCTGCCAAAGTTGTAGTTCCCTGTAAGGCTCAAGCAACCAATTCATTTTTAAATAAAAAATTAGAAATTTTTTTCTTCATTGTTAAAGTACTTTCTCAATGTCAAAATGCCTGTAAATAGAAATTTCTTCTTGGATATCTCCAAAGAAATGGGAAAAAATAAATATATCTAACAGTAAATCTTGGGGACATTAAGAAATTATTTTAGAATCACATTCAAAGATATTACAAGTAATTATATATTTTCATAAATCTCTACACTCCCCAATGTTCATTACATTTATGGTCATTAGAATTAAACGAGGCGTTCAAACAAGTCCACTACTCAAAACAGGAAATACTTTATTTTTACCTCACATTTGAATTGTAAATGAATCAAACATACATAACTTTTGCATGAAGAAAATGATAACTAAACCCCATTGTTGAAGTTTTAAAAGTAAACAAAGTTTTGAGTGTTACAAAAAAATTCCTACGGCTATTAAAAGAAAACAATTTTAATTAATACTAACGAATGAAAAAATAACTTAAGCATCAATTTTTCCCACGACCTCGAACCATTGTCTGAGAGCATCACTCAGCACCCCAGGGAGTGCATTAATATCTTTTAAAATCATATAAAATGGGAATGGAAAGCTGTCGAGATAAGGAGAAAAAACTACTTTTCCACCTTCAAAAACTGCATTACGAATATCCAAAATTGAATCCCGACCATTTGGATTCTCAACAATAATGAAAACAAGAAAGATGTGCTTGAGCTTGGCCTTCCTGACAGCACGAACAACCTTATTGAGTCCATCAGCCGAGAGTCCCCTGCCATCACTTAAAATAAGAAGAAGTTTCGCATTATCAGTGGCCGTCCTCTGTCCTTCAAACATATCTACAGTGAAGTCGACCAACTCCGCTATCCTCGTGTTTTTCTGATCGAACTTCATTTCCTGGATGAGTCTAGACCCACTCTCTTCAGTGAAAGGAGCCCCCAACGGGTGAAGAACTTTCGGAGTTTCTCCAAAACTGAGAACACTGAGTTCTCCAACTTCCAGGTAGCCCATTGCCTTCGAAATCAGTGATAACGATTCAAATGCCAGTTCCTTCGAGTGATTATCAGCCATACTACTGCTATCATCCAGTGCCAATACAATCTGATAATCTCTCTTCGATGGTTTAGTTCTCCTCATCCATATTTTATCCTTTCTAAACTGACTAGCAATGTAAGGAATGATCTTCCTCATGTTAATTCTTTTTCCAGTCCTGTAATCCCCTCTAAGTCTAGTAGCTTGCGTTGGCTCCAGCACCAGTCGCAGTTTCTCTGACAAATCCCTCGCAGAGCTCTCTGTTACTGCACAAAGGCTATTCCATGCTGTCAGAGCCTCTTCTGAGGTGGGTGTAGAAGTCCATCGACTCAACATACTCTCGATTTCCTGTCTTCTATCCTCGATTCTCATTGTCACAGAGTCCTCCATCAAATTCGTGTAAAATGCAGACTCTGCTGCTCTCTGAACCCGAAGAGTGTCGATTTTCTCTCCTTCAACCTCCACTTGAGTCTCCATTGGTGATTCTTCGAGAACTTGACCCTTCGAATTCGTCTTCGACTTTTCCTTATCTCTCTTGCCATCCGATTCAGGAGTTTCGTCTGGCTTTTGCGTCAAAGTCTGCGATTCATCCTCCTCGGGCGCTTCATCCTCGTGCATGTCCATGTCCAATTGCTCCTCTTCAGATTTCGCCTCAGAATCTTCCTCCGTATCTGCAGTCTTTTGTTTTTTAGCTTGCTCTTCCGTCGCAGCATCAGTAGCATAGTTATCGTACCTCTCGGATTCCTTGATGTGCTCACACATGTCAATGTCTCCATTCTTGTCCTGCTCTGCCCCCTCCTCGTCTTCATTATTGTGAGATGACTCGTCTCTCGAATGGATCATTTTCTGCTTCTTCTTATCAGGCTGGATATTATCGACCAGGGCACGATTCTCGTCACTCTCGCCAGGATTCTTCCGTTTATCTTGGGGCTTCTGCTCTATCTCTTGACGCTGCACAGGGATGTTCTTCTGCGATGAAGTGCCAACATGACCATGCTCGGGCTCCTCAGACTGCGCCTGACCTGTCCCCTTGTCGTCCCCATCGTCCTGATTAGTCTCAGTTGCTGAAGACTCTTGTTCTTCGTTCTGATTCTCCTTATCCGGAACTCTATCATGAGATCCCTCGTTCGCTGTTGACTGCTGGGCTGCGTCAGTCTCTTTGCTAGCATCGTCCATACTCGGAGCTACTTGTTCCTCAGCAGATTTCTCTGTTTCCTCAGGTTTCGGATCTTCCTCCTTGGAACTTTCTTCGGCAATTTGGTTAGATCCTTCTTCAGCATTCTCTTCATTCTCATCCAAATCCTTGACTTGTGGATCTGCCACTGCCGGGCCACTCTCCTCTTCATTCCCAGAATCATCATTCTGGTCGTCATCGTTCTTCTCTTCTTCCTGAGCAGTGTCTGTTTCCTTTACCTCGGGCGGTGGCATAGACTCCTTCATCTCGTCGATATCAAAAGGATTCTCCTCACCCTCAGCGTTGTCCTCTTTACCCTCACCCTCATCAAGGTTCAGGTCTTCTGGGAGGTCCATCGCCTCAGGCTCCGGCTGGGGTTCCTGGTTACCGTGATAAGGATTGATCTGATCGTCATTGACATCTGGTTCGTTCATCTCGTTAATCTCCTCCTTCTCCTCCTCATCGCCTTCTCGATTCTCCCTCTGGTTCTGATCCTCTTCATTGGGGTCCTTTGTCTTCTCGTCTCTAGCGCTCATCTCCTTGTCTCCAAGCTGCTCCCCTGAACCCTGCTCATCAGTCTCGTTGGTCTCTGCCTCATTTTCTTCCTGTTCATCGCCCCAGATCTCTTTATCCAATTGGTCAGTCCCTTCTTCAGTGTCACCCATCTCTTTATCAAGATCTTCGTCATCTTCGTCCTTCTCTTTGTCATCCTCCTCCTCATCTTCTTTCTTATCCAAATCTTGCAGCTTGGAGTCAAAGTTCTCGCTCATGTCAATACCATTCTCTTCCTCTTTACAATCTTTATCCTCTTTAGATTCTTGCTCTTCACCAGCTGGTCTCGCGTCGTCGAGCTGATCCTCAGACTCTAGTCGATCTGAAACATCTTTCTTCCCTTCTCCCTCAGCAAGACCCATTCCCCCTTTATCTGAGTCTCGTTGCTCACCGTCTTCATCAGCCTCAGCATCACCAAGATCAAGGTCTTTCGGAACACAAAAACCATTCGTCGCCAGATCAAGAAAGATGTTCAGTTGAATGTACAAAAATTTACAGCTGGTTCGGAACAATGCAATTTGTTCATGGAGATAAAATTGTGATAATAGAAGATATTGATTGAGAATTGCGAGACACCTACGCCAAATCAAGTTGGATTCTAATAAGAATGATGCCTTCAACTTTTGACTCAGATCCAATAGGTTCTCAACTTTCTCATTCACCTCGTGCAATCTCAAATTTGTGATGTCCTCTTCTAAAGACTCAATTAATCTCTCTCGTAGGCCATTCTCCTGCAGTTGTGAACTCTCCATCTCCTCCTCGTTTCCCTCCGACTGAGACGCTGCATCTCCATCGGACACCCCATCAGTACCACTGTTAGATGCTCCTTTATACTTGTCCTGGATGATGAGAAGAACAGCCTTTATCAAGGAATCGGCATCAGCACTAAATTCAATTATTCTAGCGTCCTCAGGATCAACCCTTGTATTAACAATGACTTTGAGTTCTATAAAACTAGCGGTCCATCTGTCAATCTTTGTTTCAACATCCCGAATGGGCTTCATGATAGGATGATCCTTACTGAACAGCGTCATCAAATTAGAGATGATGTTTCTGATTTTCTGAAGCCTTTGTTGACTGATTCCCAGGGAATCGTAGTGGACTGTTGTTCTGATAACAGAATGTGGAGATTGTCCAAACATTTGATCATGCTGTTTCAATTCTTCAGATACGATGTCTGTACAGTTCTTCAACATGCTCGATGCTGAACTCCAGATATCGTCATCTTTCATTGAATCGATCATAGGAATGTTCTTAGACTCCAGCAGCAAGACATCTAGAGTTTCTTCTGTTCCATTACTCCTAGGACACGAGTGCAGATAAATCCCCAGCTGTTCGAAAGTGATCTGAAGGAACAACAGCAGATTTTTTAGTCGACTGGAACACGCACTGATGTCCTCGTAGACTGGAAGGTCGACGTCTTCAGTATCCCCGTTAACCCTCATTAATTCTACAATATGTTGTTTGAGGGATAGAAAACTGCCGAAATTCTCTACTAGGATCTTTTTCTCGTTATGAATCAGGAGCATCAAATGGTTAGAGAACCCGCTGCATCTGTCCATGTTGGACACCCCGAGATCAGTCTGTACCTTCATAAAAGCACTGTTGAGAGCATTCAATTTGATCAGGGATTGGTAGTAATAAGATTGACAACCACTCCATTGAGCCAACATTTGTTGATCAATCTTCTTGAGAACATCAAAACTCTTGAGACCTGAGGACACTTCTACTGGGGGTACTGTGAAATCGATGATGGTATCAGGTCGATTCTTCAGGGCGAGTAATCCTTTTCTGTATGACATGCCAAAGCCAGTTAATGTCTTGAAATAGTCAGCCAGTGCCATTTTCTTTTGCTGGAGGATACTCTTGGCGTGTGATTTTTGTTTCGAGTTTGGTAATGTCCTGTCGACCTCGAGATTCTTCAGGGTGATCGCATGTGCCACGGAGTCTTCAATGAATGCTTCTAATTCTGATCTCAATGCAGGATAAGGCGACTTCGTTATCGTCTCCTTACAAAGTTTTTTGCTCTTTATTAAGAGGCTGGCACTTCTGTTTAGGAGATTGTTTTGTACCTGAAGAGCAGGTGTTTCATTGGCAACTAGAGGGGTGATGAAGTCCTTGGGATCAATAGTATAGTCTCGACCTTTGAAACGATCCCATTCACCTCGATTCGACTGCATCTCATAATTTGAGGGTTTAACGACTAGACATGCCCCGACGTTCTGCCTCAAACCACTCTCATATTCTCTAATGAATTTGTAGAGAGTTCTATGAGTCTTTTCAACAGTCTCCTTGACTGACCAGTAGTTAATGTCATTCCACCTAGCAATTTTCACAAATTCCTTAAGTTTTTTCTCAATCGGCGATTTCAGAGAATTTATTTTTGTTTCCACTTCCTTGATAAACTGACTGTAGTAATTGTAAATGTTCCAGAAGATGGCAAGTAGCTCATTCCTCTGTGGACTTGGCTTGACAAAGCACACGTGACAGTGGAAAGTGTAGAGTAAATCCAGTCTAGCTTGGAATTCCACCAATGGAGACTGATTCATGAAATTTTCCAAACGTTCAATCAACTTCTTTGGTGTTATCTCCTCGTTCTCAGATAAGGTATTGTCTGCTTGAGCTGTTGTGACTTCTGATGATTTATTCAAGTAAGATTGAACAACACCAAACAGCAAAAACCACCACTTCGATGTATTTGCTTTCAATCTCTCGAAAGCTGACTCGAGACAGCTCTTCCAGCAGTTCAGCTCCAATTTCCTCCACTCAATAATCTGCTGAGTGAGGGAAATCGACTGATCTGCGAGGCTGACACCGCTATGAGCATTCTCCTCCCACTCTCGCATCTTAACGAGAAGAAGTTCGAGACCTGTTAGGAATCGTGACACAGGTGAGTCAATGGAAAAACTGTGGATTCGTGTGATGATCGTACGAATGGAGGAGAGAGTTGGGTGGTCTGGCCACTCCTTTAAAAGATCGTTGACCCTGTTCACAATGGTATCGAGGATAGGAAGACACTGTTTGACCTCTTCGATGTTCTGGGATTTGTAAAAATTGTAAGGTTTCTGGTTGAATGATGGTTTCTCGTAAAATATCTCGCCCTGGCTGTCGCATGCAGCCAACGATGTCAGAATATTGAAACTCATGTACAGTTTTGATGATAACTCAGATGGCAGGGCCGATTGAATACTTGGGAGAAGGGTATTGAATGTTTTAAATCTCTCCAGCCACGGCTCAATGTAAGATCTTTTCGGAGTATCACCAAGTGCCTCCAGCCAAGGGGCTCTAACAAAGTGCTGCACAAGTTTGGAATGAATTTCATAAACTTCGTGAATATCCTCATCAGTTATTAGATGCTCGAAGATCATTTCTTCTTCGTGATCTCGAGGCTCATTACTTTTGGTATCTCTAGCTTCCAGTGTCGGTTGAGCCTCATCAATCTCCCGAAAATCATTCTCACGATGAGTTGGAAATAATCTACGCAATTCCACATTAATCTCTTCTTCTTCTGTTGTCACCTCACCATGAGTTTGTGTCCTGTGTCGGTATAACGAGTCCTCTTGCTGTGTCCTTCGATCTCTCTCAATCTCCTTCTTCTGCCATATTAAAACAATTTGAAACAAAAGTTGATTGAGCACCTCCCAGATCTGTGATGTCACCCTACCAGTCAAACTAGTGTAATTATAAAGTTCAAGAAGCGAATTCTTCAAAGGTCTGAAGATCTCAATCATTCCAAAACCTGGTCCAAGTTCCATGGCATTAATTCTTGAGTCAATAAATTCTTTAGTGCTTCTGCAGGTGCATAAGTCAATCAAGTGAAGTAGATTCTCCTGTTCATGCCCAACAGTTGGAAATCTAACGATGTTGTAGAGGAAACTCTCTGCAGTGGATGACAAATCAAAACTCGATTGTCTATCCGCTACCAGTCGTGTGCCTTCGTCAATCAGAATCTTAATTCCATGCTGTACGTGAGCCAGGGAAATCAGAATAGGTTGGAGTAGGTCGCGATAATTTGCAAAGAACTCATCTCGCAATTTTGACGAAAATTCATGGAGAGATCTGTAATGACCTTGGAGAATGTTGATCAAGTCATTAGTGACGGCTATAAATTCTTGGGCATTTCTTCGTGGTGTGTTCACTTCATTCCTTAGTGCATCAAACAGGGATTGGACTGGCGCAACAATTGTAGCTGGCGCTTCAAAAATTTCCCTGAAAGCCTGAAGCTTCTGATTGAGATCAAAGTATTTGGCATTTGGACCTCTGTACCCCTTACTCTCAAGCAACTCGTCCTTTTCGACTTCCAATTTGTCTAGAGCTTTGTAAGCCTCCGCAATCCTTGGATCACGATTTTTTACAGTTTTATTACCCAACACCTCGGCGTCGAGATTGAGCGAATAGATCATATTCTTTAGGTCTACAATGCAGTCAACAATGAATTGAATCTTCAAGTCCGATTTCTCCACCGGATCGATCACCTCGAGTAGCGCAAACAGGAACAACTGGTGAACGCCCAGTTGAGTCCACGTCATTCCCAAGGCGATTGGACTGTATTCATCTGGTGAACACTTGCGCGAATCCTCAATAAAATGCCTCAACGCTTTCAGGGGCTGAAGGTACTCCAGCTCGTATCGGAAGGCAATCGGCAAAAGATTGACTCCTGGACTACAGATTATTGCCCTCACAGCTTCATCACCCCCAATGTTGTCGATGGCATTTAGGTAATTAGTTACATAAGCTTGCAATGCCTCGAAGTCATTGCTGTGGAATTCGTACTCTTTGGAGTTGAGCGCGAGACTGTTCTTCCAAATTGTTGCATTGAGTACCTTCAATTGACTAGTTTTTTCCTTGCAGGAGCCCAGACTTGCTGTTCTGATAACGGAAGTCTCCCTCTTATTATCAGTCTTATTGAGTACCAGATTCGACAGGAGAAGGATCAGAGTGGGTTGTAGTATGGAATGTGGATTAGCCTCGTGATTCCCATTCGGCATTTCGATCATATCAGCATCATCATGACTAACTCCAGGAAAATTGAGTACAGACTCTGGTGCTCTGAAGGCTAGAGAATTGTCCCTGAACTTCCTCAGTTGACAGAACAATTCAGACACGAGCGAATGATCCACTTTATCGTCATTCACATCAAGAGCATCAAGCATAGCGATCAGATTAATTGGTATACTGGGGACTCTTGTAAAGGTTAATAATACATTATGCTGAACGGCTGGACTCTCCAAGTTGATCATTTTCAAACAAGCAACTTTGTGCAATTTGTTAGTTAGTAGGAAAAATAAGTACTCGTGAATGGGCCACAGTTGAATTTTCAGAATTGACTCATTTAATTCCTTTTCTGTTTTACTCGATAGAACATAGTCCAGCGCTTGGGATATTTTCTCAGGAGTACCAAGGGACAATTTATGGTCAACGCATAGCTTTTGCATTGCTGATATTACATCGCTCGTCTCCTCGTATTTTTGACTAATACAAATGGTCTGCCAAGTTTTGATTAAACTCACACGTAATTCTGTACATTCTTTCATTTGTATAATCATCAATCTCAGCTTCCAAGCGAGTGGGGGAGACGAGAGTATGTCACCCATTGGTGAAAAATCAGCGATAATTCTCTGAAATTGATTGTGACTCTTGATTATTTTAGCCGATGTGTATGGAGGTAGAAATTTCATTTTCTTTCGAAGAATCTTCGCGAGCTTTCGAAAGCCATCGTCGTCTGCATGTAGATTCAGAGTTAATTCCCTAAGAAGTGCTCTCAGATTGTCCCTCGCTGATCGCACCTCACCATTCTGGTTTTCCTCAGATTCGTCGAGGGTTTTCTCTACGAACTTGGAAATCCACTTGTAATGAACCCAGAGATTCCTCTCGATGAGATCTGTTCTCTCGTCCTCATCATCAGAATCATCCCTGCGTCTGTAATAGAGTACCTGTTTACCCTGATCATAGAATCGTCTTAAGCTCATTAGATTCTTTCTGAAATCGATGCAGCTCCTGTAGCTTAAATTATCGAGAACTTGAAGAACGTAGATCTGCATCCATTCGGTCAGCCTCTCCGCGACTGGAGTAAACAGGGCCACCAGGATCGAGCATTCACGCTCGGGGACAAGATCATCGAATAGTGCCCGTGAGAAGCTTTCGACTGTTACCTCAGTGTAAGCACGCGGCAGGCATGAAGGAATGTTTGCTTCAGCCAGATAGATTTTCATGTGAGTTATCAACGAAATCTTGAGGGCCAATTGACATTGGTCAGGGGTAAATTCAAAAGGGGACGTCAGTGGGTGCCAGGGAAGAGAACGACTGGGGAATCTGTCACCTACATCCTCCATAATCTTCTGCAACTCCTTCAATGTCTCCCAGAGATAATCATACATATCGAGCGATGAGGTGGATGGTCCGTTCATGAGAAAATCATACCTCAACTGGAAGTCCTCTACACTTCCGCGCTCGAAGAAATTTATCAGGAAATGTAGGAATACCTCTTCTGCAACGTGACAATACGTTTTTGACGGACTTGACTGTTTAATTTGTTCCAATCCGCTGACCAATTGGTTTTGTAAAGCCTTGGGAAAGTAGCTCTCATCGAGAAAATCAGTCAGTAGATCCTGGTCGTGTGACGTCTGCCACCACTCGTTACACTTCATGTGTACAGCATCGAGATTCGTAGTTTGCTGCTTCAACAGGCACGTCTTCGCGTCGTTCAAGAAGTCGTGAATGTTGGGGGTAATTTCAGAAAATTCCAGGTACGACGGTTTGTCTTCAAGCAGATTGTGAGACGCTATTGAACAATCGATCAGCTGAGTCAGAGTCTGTTTGATGGTGGGGTCGTGGATATTCCTGGATTTTATGTAAACATCTGTACATGAGTTTTTGAATGCATTGTTGACAGGAAATCCTCGATTCACTTGCGGCGAGATGAGCGAAGCCGTTTGGAGAAGTTCATTATCTCCTAATATTGCTTTCCCTCCTAAGTGTGCACTCGCTATCTTTTGATTGATGTCAATGAGTGCGTTTTGGTGATTTTCTCGCAGAAGCCCCAGGGCGTACAGCTGGGACTTGATGTCTAGAATATTGCCATCTTTTCGGCCTGGAAGGTAAACCTCCACACCTCGATTTCTCATGGCCCTGAGGAATAACAGGGTATCGTTACTAATGAATAAATTTAAAAGAAATTTAAAGAACATCATGTATTCTTTTGTATTTAGATTTCTCTTTCATTAAAATTAGATCTCAAAATAATTTAGTTTACCAATGCCAAAAAAAACAAACAAAATGATATTCATTTTTCGAAAATTAAATACTTGAGATTGAACATGAAAATGTACCTTGATATTTCGCCATAGTTGGGATCCATCGTGAGGAAAAGACGGAAATTGGGATGCGGTTTTATGGTATGAACATTGCCAAATGAATCGGTACCTCGTTCACCGATAGTGAGAACGCCGTTTGGTTCGAGGAGACCATTCAGTCTATCGAGAACTGCTGGACTGCACAGGTTCACTTGGTCCACTAGGAGCCACATACCATCTCGCAGACACTAGAAACAATAGTTCAACATTTCAATGTTTCAATATTAATGAAAGAAAATAACAACGCTCCGTACCACCCTTTAATAATTTTATTTTTTCTCAGAATCCATGCATACTCATTGTGATATTTATCGCAATGAATCATTCCAAGAAACAATGTTCAGATAATTTGTTGAGGAATGACAATAAAATGGAAAGTAGATAACGTTCCACAAGATGATACATTCGAACATTCGTTAAAAAATTCTTAATTATCTATTGGTGATCTTAAAAATATTTGAAACGGTATAGATGTCCTCGTTGGTGTCTACCGGTTTCTGTTTATCTATTTTACGTAATCGATAAAAGAAATAAATGTATGAAGTAATTCATGTTATATTGTTATTTTGTGAATGTGTTATGGGAGGTGTTGTATGGCTTGTGTAGTTTCAAAACAGTAAAAGTAACATCAATGAAATAAAATATTTTATTCTATTCTGAACTACCCTATCCATTTTCAAACTCAACAATAAAAACTTTTCGCCAATAAATTGTTCCGCTTTCTCGTTATACACATTTTTGTTGTTGTCGAGTTCAATTAATTCTAGTTTGCCACTAAAATCAATGTTCTCGTGGTTGAGCTACACGAGCATATACAAGAGCATATTCATGTACAAAAGAATATTTGATTCTGAATTTTTCAGATTCGATTTCCCCATCCCTCGTAAAATTTATTTTGAGCACCTGGAATGATAAAAAGCTTTTGAAAAATAAAAAAAAAGATTAATTTTACCTTCACCAACACACTGTCGATCCATTCAAATTTACCACCAGCATTTAAACATTTATCCTCCTTCACAACTGCAGCGAGATTTGCCAGTTTAGTCTGAATCTCTGTCAGATCGGTGTGGCGTGTTGATTGGAGTTCTTTCATGCACGACGTCAACTTTAGAAGTTTTTCAATGCGCTCCAGAAAGAGATCGATCTCGGTGGCCATCGTCTTAGGAAGACTCTCATCTGAAAGCAGTACGAACGAACAAAAATTCCAATCAGTTATGTATTCAATTATGTATTCTATTTTATATTTTTACGGAATATTAAAGGTACATAAAATTCCATCTGTCTAATCTATTCACCAGAGCACTGTCTGGCCATAAAAAATTTCCCACTCCTGTCCACAATGTTTTATGCCGGGCACATGACGAGAATTTTGATCTTCACTCCTGTTACCCTCAAATGATGTTAAATTACTGAAACTTCCGGCGGTGGCTGGGGAATGAACGCGAATGAGCATTGAAAAATTACCATTCAATTCTTATCCCCGAATTATCATCATTCATAATAGATTCCAAATGTTTGAAATGTCATCTCCATCCGGTTCCTCCAGCATCCAGATAATTGAAAATCCCACCAGTGATACGACTCAATAATAATTCACTCAACAGAGATATGAACAAGAAATATAATCCTTCAATATTTCAGAATTGAACGCGAACTGAGAAACCAGATCGTTCATCATTCTGTCGTAGAGTGAGGAGCTGAAGCTCGGCAATTCGCTTGACTTATTCACGTATTTATCATTCAACCCAGCGAATAGCTTGACAATTTTCAACCCATTTTCTTGTAAACGAGTTAGATACCACCTCCCAATTTTTTCCCCGAAAACTCAGGCAAATGTTTATCTTTTTACACTTATCTTATTAGTAATGACTCTTATAGTGTCGGAATCTGGTGGCTTTTAGTTAATTGATCACGTCATAACATAAAATTAGTAATTTTTTATGCTTGGGTAACGCGGAAACTTCCCCTCACCGCGCCTTCTGAGGGTATAAAATTTAAAAAAATTATAGAAATTCGACAATGTTGAATCCAACGTGTGGTAAGGTATTGCAAACTTGGCCAGCACTTAGCATTATCCAGGGTTCGTAATGGGGACGCCGTTGGATGAACCCCACAAGGGCAAAAACATGTCCGAGTCACCCTGTCAAGCTATTCGCCAAATTGAGTCGGATTGACTCAATTTTATTGTTGATTACTTAATTTTGATGAAGTTGTGAATTAAGTCAGTTTCGCAGAAAACTTCTTTGGAGTTGGTATATACACTGATTACCAATTTTCTTACCGCAGGATAATCCTTGAATAACTTCCAGTTGCCCATGGAGATCAGTGAAAATATCCCTCGCCTTACCCTCCACATTATCCGTTATCGATCCAATCAGCAGATCCTCAGTATTCGAAATGAGCTCCTCCAAATGTCGATTGTAATCCGTCTGAAATAAAAATAACAACATAAATCGATACGAGAAAAATAAATGTGGGAAAATTAGATAGATAACGATAACGTTGATTCGCCCCCTCAAAGAAATTTCTTAAATTAGTTTTTTTTGCTTTGCGAGTTATGCTAAGAGGAAAAGAGAGAGTGTCTGTGGGCCAATGGGTGAGTGGGGTGGGCATCATTTCCTCCGGATATCCGGCAGGATAATCCCCCGGCCTCGCGGCAGGCCCTATCCCGCATGAATCAAAATGATTGATACGGGTCTCTCGAGCGCCTTCTCAATTCACTCCTCTCGCCTCTGGATTTACGTCGGTTTTCTTTTTTCTCCCCTTCACCAACAGTTTTTTTCTCTCCCTCTTCTCCTGTTCCATGCCCACTCGCCCATCATAGCATATCCGATTTCGTTGGCTTTTTGGATCACTGTATGACATTCCAGACGTTCAAATATGCCAGGGATCGATAACAGCGATATGTCATTTTTATGGACTCAATCGTTCCACCCCAGGAGAATTTGTGAATGATCATATTTATGATAACTGAACGAATTTGGGACGTTTGAGGAAGAAGGAGACAAAGCAGTTCTTGGCAATTTTCGAAGACACTATGAGGGTCTAATAACTTTTCAATGGCTATTATAAAGAGAGCATCCACTTTCCTTTATTTTGCCTATCAATTTTCACTTAATTTTCACTTTTTCAAACCTCCTTGCCGTTGAAATTCCTTCATTTATAATTAAATTTTTTCAATTGTTTTTTTTATTTAAACTTTAACAGGCCTCAACAGATTATTAATTTTTAAACGCTATAAAATATTCTAGGCATTATGGTAAATTAAAACTTTACTTCTGAAAGATGTATAATAAACACAAGAATTAAATAAATAAATAAATCAAATATTAATAAATGCTGTATCCATCACCTCTACCCATAGTTTTTCCTCAAGCCGCCATCAATACGCGATCAACAAGGAAAATGCATTGAATTTTTTTCAATTGCCACCGGTAAATGAAAGTTGCGAGCATATTCTCGATAAACCAAGGCACCCCCAACGCCTGCGGTGCACCATACATCACAAACAAAAACGATACAGGAAGGATCAAAAAAGAAATTACAAAAAGCGCAACACGAAGGGGCGAGGAATAAAAAAAAAGATCTCAAGTAAAGTTTCGAGCGTTCTCCACTGAGAAAATCGATAATCCAATGTGGAAAAAGTTTGAGAAGGTATTCTCCCTCGAACCTCGCAAAAACCTACGTCACTCCAAATGTGTGAGAAAGCGTCGCAAGAGGAATCCTCAGAAATTCCTGCAACCTTCATTAATCCTGATGAACTTTTTGGATGTTTCTGGCTTGTCTTACTTTAGTATGGTTACGTGTTCAGCATTGTTCTATTCAAGAATGTATAGAATAGAATTCTGAATCTGTAACGCGATACTGTGTCAGCGGTATCATATTTACAATTGGATGAAATTCATTGTTATCCTCTGGTGTAGCCTGCAATTTGGGGATGGAAACGAGAAGGGGAGAGTGAACAAGAGCTGAAGTGCAACGAAATTGTTGGAATTACAACCCAAACTTGTTTCTAAAAATCGACAGTGCAATAGAATCTCATTCTCTGAGTACCACTCCAACAGATAGACTGAATTGTACAACGAGACACTCTGCTGGTTGCAATCGAGAATTTTTATTCCTATCAGGTCATTGTTGGATATTATATTTGCAACCGTAGTTTTTCATTTTTTTATGTCTATGGGTTTCATTGGATGCGGGCTTCCGATTGCATCCATATCAATATCATTTTCTAAATGGAAAAAATACAAAAAACGATACGTGTATGTTCCATAATTTTTTAAGTGATCTAGATAGACAAATCATTGATGAAATAATCACGTGTCATTTTTTAAAACTACATAATGGGGATATATTGTTTTTCATTTGTTTATTTTTCGGATTTTCATTTTTTTATTTTGTTGAAATCGAGAGACAACCGCAAAATGAGTATTAAAAACGTTGAATATGAACGGTATTTGAAGAAACATTAAGTAAAACGGAACAATTTATTGTTTATCATTTGTAAAGTATAATTTTTTTTGTTTATAAATAAAAATACGACAAAATATAGACATTGTACATAATCCTCACGGAAGAATAAAATGGTCAATATGATCAGTCGCCGAGTTTTAATTGGGAAGCGATAAACAGGGATAAAATAAATCTGCTGTGTATCAGGCAATTGTACGACGCGAATAATGCAATATAAACTAGTGTTTCGTGAAATAATGCGAAGTATTCGTGGACCAATTTAGTCGTACGTCGACCTGGAAGGAATTATTAATGGTTCGAACTATTCTGGCTGCCAGATAAGGAATCTCCGGAGCTCTGGGAAAATAATTGAGGGGTTCGAGGGATTAGATCCATTGACCCTGTTCTCAATCGATGGATGAAACAAGCAGCAAATATCATGGCTGGGAAAATATAATATATCCTTGTTGATTGGGTTTCTACACAATTTCTGGGAGATCCTCTAAAGGAGATTTATTATTCTCTCCAATTTCAGGTTTTTAACTCGTGTTTTTTTTTAAACGTGCTGGCTAACTAATGTTTACCCATCGTGATTCTAGCAGCAATTGTTGGTAGGATCTAACCATTCGGCCGGTTTTACTGATAACTTTAAATCTATTCGTTTGATTTTGCCAATTTTTGTGAGTTATAAAACTGTGAGTTTTATTCTCACTTACGAGGGGCTTTATTTGTGCCCGTGAATTCACTTGTTGCGGGCTGGTTCAATCAGTGATAGTTAGGGGGAGGGGAGAGATGCAATTGACAGCGATGATGTGGGCCAAAATGATTTTTTGGCTGGAGAAATAGTTACAGATTTTTATCGAGGAGAGAGGCAATTAAATAGGTTTTCAGCATTTTTTATAATTTTTAGATGAACGTTTAATATCTAAGGATTATTGTGTCAAACTTCCAGGTCGATCGGAGACACAAGTTATGAATAATTATATAACTCAAAATCTCCTGGACCAATCCGTTTAAAATTAACTCTTTAGTTTGAGTGACAAACGTAACATGAGTGACAAAAAACATTTTTTTTGACGGAAAAGAAATTAATATAAATAGTTAATTAAGTTAAAAAATGTCAGATTTAAAATAAAAAAAACATTTTTTCTGCGCTACTTCTCACGATTTTTTGTGTTGAAATTGTTATAGCATACTTCCTACCCTCGAACACTTGAAAGCCACTAAAAAACAATATTGTGAAAAAGTAAAAAGGGTAAAAAACAAAGTGTAACAGAGCACTGAGAGATGGATCGATCATCGTATAATAGTTCAAATGAGTTCCCTGAAGTTACGCGGGTAAAAAATTGCAGATGTTTCCTCATAGCAGGTAGTTTAGCAGTAGAGGTCCTCCCCTTTCCATAATCCAAGAGAAATCCAAGAAACACAACAATAAATTTTTCCTAAAGTGTCATCTCCTTTAATTGTCTCTTACGGCCATGATGGATGGTTGAACTGCCGCAAGATAATCCGCCGAAAAACATTAATACGCTCGCGGACAAAGTATTCCCACATTGTTTCAGGGTGAGACAGACAGCTGTACCTTGAAATTTCTATCTAACATTTGTTGTTGACATGTGTATGCACCTAATAGTCTCGACGATAGTTGGACACTGGAGAGCGCATGTGGATTTAGAGAGGATATCTCGCGCAAGACAACTCTCCATGACAATCTTCTGCGGTCTCCTTCTCGACCCATCGTTATGGTTTTATCGTGCCAGCACGCGCCACAAGATGAATCATGAATGCGACGGTTTTATGATATTATGAATTGGCCAGTGGCATTGTAGCAATATTTTTCTTCCAACGATTCCATAAATGTTTTTTTCATTGGAGAATAAAATTTTGCAAAAAAAAACCCTGAAGAAATCTTCAAGTGCAATGAGAGAAAAAATTACTGTTGTCAAACTTTACTCACTTGATACACAAAAACTATTCCCATGTCCATTTTTAAACCATGAAATTATTAGAGTGATAGAAGACAATATTTCAACGGAATGAGATTTTCTCGATTTGAGAGATTTTTTGAATTTTCTCCAGACTAGAAATTATGTCCTTTATAAAACTTCATGTGGTTGCCCTGTGTCTAGTATTTTATTTCCATCAAGACATCCTGTTAAGTAATATCTTGTCCAAAGAACACATTGTTAAACTCAATTTTTTATCCTCATTGATCGAGCGCAACAAGAATTTCTCCGTTGCACCTGGTCAATCATGAAGACTTCATGGATTATTACAAATCATTAACCTCCAGATCTAATGCAAACTATAGATGAATTTATGACAATTTGTATTTTATTAATTAAATTTATGGAGAGACAGGTGCTGACGGTAAACAATTTTTTCAAAGCAAGAAAAACGAAATTTGGTGAATAACTTTTCTCTCTCAGTGCGAAAACAAAATAATCCATCAATAAATTTCATGTTTTTAAATCTACAAGGAAAGATTTTTCCGTACTGCTCTTCACTTTTCCTCATCCGGGAATTGGTACGGGCCCTTATCGAACTCGAAAAAATGAAAATCACTACGGAAAAATATCGTTTCTGGGCTATCGTTATGGGGTTTTTTGACTCGCGTGGTTGGCTGCCTCTCCTACAGCTCGGCTCACCAAACTCCACGCGAGTAAAAAACCCCATAACGACAGGCCGGAAATATACTATCTTGTACCTAATAAATCTTCTCTGTCAAAGGTTTTTTTTCTCTCAATTTCGATTTAAGGTTTCACAGAGAGACCTTCTAGTGCTAATATGTAGGGGAATAGGGCAGCACGATGCAAGTAAAAAAATCCTTTTAACTAAACTAAGGTTTAAAAGCCGAGTCGAGGGCAAGACCTTTAATTACACGCGGAAGGAAGTACTTCTCTTTATCTGCATCGTGCATTTTTCAGCACGTGTGTGAGAAGTGACATTATCCTTTATAATTCCACTACGATCTCCCCTTAAAATCCAAAAAAATGAAATATCTGTCGTGAATTCCTGAACTAAAATCGTTTGCCAGTTCATAAAAATCATTTTTTGTACTGTGGGAATATAATAATCAAAGACGTTTACAAAATTTCCCGCTAAATGTAGTAAACATCAAGAAAGTAAAACAAAGGTAAAATTTAATTTAACACAAGTAGAACATGCGCTGAAGAAAATGAAACTTTAAATCCTTCCGGGATAATTTTCATTTCCATGTTCACTTTTTACTATTATTCTTAGCTGCGTTGAATAAATTTCCAGTTTCGATGTTTCAATTTCAACAAAAATGAAACTATTCTGAAGACCATTAATCTCTGACGAATGGGGGTGGCATCCTTTGAGAGTAGAGGGAACTTCGATGGGAAACCATACATTCAACTTAATGGACGTCCGGAACATTCTTACTCAGTACGTCCCAACCAGTATATTTGCAAGATCATGACGTGGGATTTGAAACAATCCGCAAGCTGAAACAAGTGATCATCTCAGAGGCAAATCTTTTTACTAACGTACACTTGATAAGGCCACTGAAACTGGCTGTTGATATTGAGAAATGAACGGGAAGAACAGTTGAAGTGACAGCTGGATGCCAATATAATATTTAATCATTTTTTTAAATCGTTAGTGCTCATTATTCCATTATAAAAATGGGCTTTAAAGAATTAGAAATATTTTTTCAAAGAGCCTTCTTTTAATAAACGACCTGTCGGCCGAGTATTGGAGATTTTCGCATTTCATCCTCCCTCCGGCCATGTTGACGTTGCATTTATTTGTAATTTCTTCCTCCATGAGAATATTTCCAAATAGGTTCTACTTTTGTTTGAAATATATATTCATAATTTTAGAGATATCTAAGTATCACGAACAATCAGTTTTAAAATACAGGGCTTTGCAGATAAAAAATAGAATGAAAACCAATCGCTTTCTTGGAAATTATTACTCTCAGGAAAAAATATAATTTTCCCAGTCAAATACTCTTCTGACAAGAATGGAACACTAATTCACTATAGAAATTTCGAGAATTTGGTTGTCCAAAACAAATATTTTTTTCAAAATGATATTTTTCCCGCTGTCGATACAACTGCGGAACACGTAAAACAATATCTCCGTATCCATTAGTCTCTCCTAAAAATACCAGGAAAAAATCGAATTATTTATTTCAAGGATAGGAATCGACGTCATCCCGAGAGAGGGACAAATACCATTCCTATATAAAGTTGTTCGGTTTCTCGTTGAAATGTCGAAAGTGAGAGAAACTAGATTGCCCAAAGGGTGTTAACACCGCCAACAAAATAAATAAAAACTTTTCAAACAGAAGATAAATAACTGAGTGAAAAAAGAATGTAAGAATTGCAAGTAACGAAAAGTAAAGCAGCTGTGGTATTGTCGCAAGCCTAGAATTCCCGATGGTATCGCACTCAGTGTCGGTGAAAAGAAAACCCAAGGATTTCTTTCATTTTGAACGGGAGATTTCAATGGTATCGGAGTAGGGATTGCCTGGTTTCTACTGTTTGGTGATAGTGGTGGAGAGGAAGACACAGTTAGGGGAGCATTTTTCAATGCTCCAAAGAGTCACGTAAAGTTATAGGTATCCCGGACAACTCTCAGGGAACGGAGCAAGCTCTCCCATGCGGCGAACGAAACAGTAGAAAGTTTGTCCCTGATTTTTATTTATTTCTCGGTTGCATCGGAGAAATCAAACTATAATGGAATTTAAGTGTCTATTTTTCTGGGATTCTTTATTTCTGTACTTTCCAGAGTACTCTGAGTACGCTGAAAGAGAGAAGATCCTTTGTTTAAAAAGAAGGTATTAACCTGCGAGTGATCGCTTTAGGACATTCAACGATTCGTAGGAATTTATTCGAATCAGAATCCCGGATTCAAGTTCCCATTTGAGCTATTTACTTTTTCAGTAAATTTTTCTTGCATAATTATATCAAGAATTATCCTTGTTCCCTTCCTACTTCATTCAAGAATCTCAAATCCTATCCAATGATTTAAAATTACGTCACCCAAGATGTAGAACGCTGGATAAATATCTCATCTTCCATGTGGGAGGAAATTGATGGCATCGTACACGAATGCGTATCATTGCTGTTCATTCAATGGCAATTTTTCCAGTTTTTCCAATAGAGACTCTTGACAGGAAAATAATTTTTTTTTCCATTTGTTAATACCTGATCAATCATGAATGATCAATAATTCAAATAATTAGTTATAGGCGAATTATTGAAAAATTATTTTTAAAAAATTCTGACTGGATAGAGTTTAATATCGATATTTACAAAGAAATATAGACGATATGAAACATTAGTAAACTGTTAGAAAAAAAAATAAAAAATCACGGACAATTTACCATTAATTTTCAGGACAGCGATACTAAATTTGAGTTATGGGTAAAAAAAACCATCTCAAGCTTCACGGAGAATTCAGTGAAATTCCAAAATTTTGAGCAGTGTAAAGACGAAAACCCTTCAATGTACTTGAATTCCCAAAGGGGTACAAATATTGAGTACTCAGTTACGCTGAATATTCAGTAAAATCCGAATTTTCATGAATTTTCTTCCGTAAAATTATGTTCAGTGTAATTGTCCTGAAAATTAAAAAACACCCTTAACCAAATGTTCTGGAGTTCTATTAATTTTCAGGGATCAATGAAAATTCCAAAGGATTACAAAATTTTCTGAAGACATATGGCATTTCTCCCTCTAACAACAGATGTTCTGAAAACGAAAGCAGAAAAAATATCCTATTATTATTCCATACTACACGTTACACAGAATACATGAAAAAAAATTTGAGGTCATGTTATTGACGGCTACGCTGAAACTTTTTCAAACCTATACGGCAGAAAATTTCGAGCAAAGGAGAATAGAGCGCGTCAATATTGTGTTGACTATATCTATGTGGCGAGCATTAAATTAAATTTGCGAGAAAGTTTTCATAGAATTCAAGTTGATCTTTCCGAATAAAAATCGAGAACTGCGAGAATTCAATTCCCATGGCAATATTGAGTATTTTATCCATAAATTGTTTACTTGAAGCTCGGTAAAATCCCTGAATAAATATATTCTTATTTTTCATTCATTCCCACTAACCTCAACAGCGCCATCAACGTAATGAACTCGTGATGGAATTAAAAGTAGAAATCATTCCACGGCTTGCGTCTCAATTTTGATCTTTCTCTAACACATTGCAGGGCCACTCGCAGATATTGTTCTCTTCGGTTAAATGATTTGTGACGCATACACGTTAAACCCTGTTACTTGCAACTGAGGCGTAAACACCGACCGGAAAGCGCGAAAAATCTTCTCAGTGCAGAATATACTTGCTGCACGTCGCATTCCACTTCTCTTTTTCCTACACTTCCTCGGCGACAAAGTTTTCACGAAAAAAAAGTCCACAGTTTTGTCCACCGATACATGTAAGTTCCCAACGAAGGAGTACATACTACGTTAAAGCCAGCCAAAGGTATCGGTACATAGTGTAAAGCCGACCTAAGCTCATGCCACCACAAGCTATAACTACTGGTTACGTTTAGATTACTGAAGGCATGGAACAAGGTCGTTTCATTTCTTTCCCTTTATCCCTCTCACTTCCATAGAAAACCATCTCCAATTCACATTTCCCCACATGCATTCATATATTTTCGTTGTTAGTAGCGGTTGACAGGCCGACTGAACACGAGAGGAGAAAATGTATGATTATTTTCTACCAGATCTCCCAGGAATTTTCACCCCCAAGTCAAATAAAAGTCGAAGTGAAATCTTCTTACTAACGCACACTTACAAAATAACTGAAACTAGCTGTTGATGTTGAAAAATGAATGGGAGGGACAGTTGAAGTGACATCTGATTGGCAATCCAATTTTCGATCAATTTTTTTGTCGCGAGTGCTCAGTCTATTATAAAAATAGGGTTGAAAATTTCTGAAAAATTTTCAACATTTTTTCGAAGAGTCTTTTTCGATTCACTACTTATCGTGCGGAGTATTGGAAGATTTCGCATTTCACCCTCCCTCCGCTCACGTTGGCGCTGAATTTATCATTCCTTCCTCCTTGACAATGTTTCCAAATTGCTCTCTTTTTTTTTAAATATATATTTATCGTTTTTCGAGATAGCTAGTAATTACAAAAAATTAGTTTCAAATTGTACGGCATTGTAGATAGAAGAATTAAGTGAAAAACAATCGGGATAACTTTCGGGAGGGGGTGAACGGCACTCGACTTGAACATAATTGAAAATTATGACACCGAGAAAAAATATAATTTTGATAGTAACGGTTGACAGGCCAACTTAACACGACAGGAGAAAATACATGATTATTTTTGTACCAGATCTCCGTGGAATTTTCCCTCCCCAAGGCAAATGAAAGCCGAAGCAAATTCTGAATCCACTACAATTAAAGAGAGAAATATTCACCCCTCGCGTTCTTCCTATTTCATTGGTAATTCTTGTTGACACAGTTTCAAGACATTCGCAGATTTCGTAATGATACCTCGAGGTAATTGTGCCTAGATGCTATCCCAGTCAGCGGTTGTAAAATCTACATTATGTATTCCACTCGCAGCTGCATGGTAACCACAAATGGATTCATGGCAGCCCTCAAATGGATGCCTACACTGCCGAGTGAAAGCACTTCTTACCTTGGGAATTCTAGCTACGCTTTTATCATATTTTGTCCAACATGTTCACGAGGCTTTTCACCGACGATTTCGACTTCCGGTGGGGTAAATGGTTTATTTGATAGGAGAGGCACGTCTCTAGTTTAGAGGAGTTTTCAAAATAGATAGCGAGGGGATGAGCAATCGGCAGTTTTGGAGATTCTGTTTTTTTTTATATTCAGGTTTATAAATTTCATTCTTTTTTCGCAAATTGAAATACCCCTCGTATTATATTCAATTTTTATCATCAATAATTCACGAGTGAAGGTACAACGATTTCAATTAATGTGGATTATTCGTACGGTTTTGGATAAATATCTAGAAATTTAAGACTGAGAGAAATTTTGTTGTCAAGATATTTCTTGTAGAACGAAGTGAGAGGCAGTCGACTTAAACAAATTTTTTACTTTACTGAATTATTTTACATTTTTTTTAGATTTCTGATTTTTTATATAACGTAATTTGTTTTTGAATTTAGAATTTATTTAAATACGATGGAATATCTCTTGAGAATGTCCAATTTTCTGGGAAATGTTGGCTTCACGTCTAAGATTTAAATAACATATTGATTAATGAGAAGGAAATGTTCATAAAAAGAAATTTCATGACTGAATGTAATTGTAGTGACACTGATTATGCAGGGATTTTTCGCGTGTTTTTCCATTATTTACTTAATCAACTTTACAACTAAACATTTACGTAATCTAGCGTGTATTCTGTTCAAAACTGTGACGGATTCAGGGATAGCCTCGAGCATGAGGGATTCAAAAGGGTCAGGACTAGTGGGCACATCACTAAGAGCAAGAGCTCGAGCAAATGGTACTGATAAACAAAACCTCCCTCGCCGTACCGATAAGACGGTCGGCTTTGGAAAATAGGAAGAAATCCTGAATAATGGAAAGAAAATGGGGAAAAGGTGGAGGGTGAAACGCTTTCTGTAATGAAGAGAAAAATTTATAAATTTATAATACCTCGATTCCATTTTTAATCACTTTGGGGTTAAATTAAATTCAATTAAAAAATCATCTGCAACTAAATTTCAACAAAATTGGAAAATCAACAAATTGTTGCCCGAATTCTCAATTCTATGTTTAATAATGTTAATTGTCATGTAGAAAATTCAATTTAATTTCCCAACAGTTATTTTCAAAAAATTCTAAAAGCAAAATTGGTTTTACAACAGTAGTGTCAACTATGGTTTATCTTCAGCCCTCAGTTTTACCCTCTTAGTCACTCGTCGCTGTTCACATAGTGAAAAATAGTTTCTCGCAAGAAAAAGATTTCCTCTGCAAAAACTACTGGACAATTATCTTGCTAAACATTTTTCATTTCAATTCTCGGAGATTTGTTTATTATATACTTATCGATATTCAAAGTGCATAGTCTTAAATTTTGAAACCGACAGGAGAACTGAATTTAATTAATTGCGATGTAAAATTGAACTCGAAAAAAGCAGAAACGGCTCCGCGTTTTGCATACACGGCAATATTTGATACATCGGCGAGCATCGAAAATTATTTCCATTCTGCTGAGTGGTCTCTAAGCGCGTCCAAATCATTCGATGTATTCCTCGGAAACCGGAACAGGTGAAAAATAATTGAAAATGTACGTGTTTCCAAAAAAAAAAAAGATTAAAATCCTCGTCGGTCGAGTGATAAAATAGCCTGAGAGAAAATTATTTACTAGAGAGACGACTATTCCGTAAAATTTAATCAACTCTAACATCCGCCCATTCGTCACTCGATTTGGAATTCGTCCTCCCTCTCAATT